>VDFB02086081.1:257774279-257872296 GCA_007258455.2 Sequoia sempervirens
TAATATGAATGTGAACATGAATACATATATGATTTAAGATTTTAAATAATTCCAATGAACAACAAAATTGGCATATGGTAAAGGTTATAAGTTAGGTCTTACCAAATTAAAGTCTTATGATTCAGAAGTTAGGATGAGTGTATATTGTTAGACATGTGCAAGGAGAATTTTAAAGATTGGTTAAATTTGAAAGATAGGAAACCTGGATCATTAGGCTCTGATACAAAATCGAATGTCACTTTTCCTCTTATGGCTATTAAGTATTAGTAGCGGATTTAATATAAGAAATATTAGAGTTAATATAATTTATAATATGCAATATTATCAAAATATATGTGGATAATTAATGTAAGATACAAACATGTGATAATTAAATAATCAACATAGTATTTATGGAATAACACCTCCACATAGATTAATCATATTAACACCAAATCATAGAAATAATATTCCCAATGTTATCAAATCAATGGTTCTCAATACTTATCTTAAAGTCAAGGAAAGGCTACTATCTGGCAATCAGAGGAATGGTTATGGACCTAGGTTGTTTCTCGGCACAAACACCCCTAGAAGAACTGGTTCTTGCACAAAACCCAAACCTACCTCAGAGGGCCTTATAGTTAAACTACCTGCTTCAGAGAGCCTCACGGTAAACTACTTGCCTCATAGGGCTTCACGGTAAACTACCTGCCTTAGAGGGCCTCAGAATAAAGCCCTGACCAGGACAATCCTAGGTGTATGTTGTACCCCGAGTTAGACACATGTTGTGTGCCCGTTCTCCAAATGTTTAAATGCCCACCTAGACCCTAACCTTCACTCCTTTGTCACCCTTTTAGTTCCTCTTTCCTTTTTCTCTTCTTCCTTGAATGTTTTCCATTTCTCACATTAATGATTTATATATCCTTTTAAAGGGTGGTTACCAAACCATCACACCCTTTCACAAAAGGTTTCCTTTAATAATTATTCTTCCCCTTTTTAAAGAGTTTTTATGCATATTTTTTATTAATATCTCTTTTTAACCAAAGGATCATTTTATCCTTTTATTTTTCTATCTCCCTTTTAATTCTAAGGGGTTATATCATAACTCTTCTTGGGAAAAAAGTCACATAACAGCAATAGATAAGTTAGCCCCATCTTCTATGTGAGTGATATAGGCGGACTTGTTAATTTCTTGATCTAGTTTTCATATTTGACATTATGTATATAATGGGAGTTTCAGAATGCATATGCTTATGTATAAGGGATATGTCTCTCTTGGATTGGTTACACTTTAGCATAGTGTTAAGATTATTCAAATTTTTTTTGTCACAAATTTATGTGTGTTGTTACCTTTGAGTTTTGTTTTTGTAGGATGGTGGATATGCAGGGACTGGATTACAATTTTTATTTGATATGTTAATGGAATTGAGTTCTAGCTATGTAGGTTTGCATAAGCTATTTTTAGGCATGCATAGACTATATGAGCTAGAAACTTGTTATGGTTGCTACTCTAGCTAGTACAATTGAGGAAGAAACTTTTTTTACCATTTAAATGTGGTGTTTTTTTTTCATTTACATAGATTTGTGTAGGATTTAATGGAAATTTGTATGTTTTACCTAGGCATGATCCTTGTCCTATCATCATTTTGTATGATGGAGGATAAGAGGAGTTATTTCTTGATATGGTGGTTGCAATGGTTTCTATTACAAGATTTTTTAGAGAATATGATAGCATGTTGAAGAATTATATGGTACATGGTTGGGTAAGGGATGTTTTTCCCTAGCTGGTTATTACTATAGGTTTATTTATAATGAATGATGTCATGTGTGATAGCATGCAAGGATTTAGGTGTCATTTATCTTTTAAATCCTATGTCATTTTATATGTTTCCAGCATCCTTAATAAGTCTCTTTTGGAACTTAGGTTGTTATGTAAATTAATTTATAATATTAACTATAATAAACTCATAAGGAGGGGGTCCATTGTAAATATGAATTGTAGAAAAAAATATATTAATTAAAGTTTCATCTCTAATTGAGGCACTTAGGAAAGAGTGGAGGATGACTCTTGAATTACACAAAAATTTCCTTTTCCATTTATTGAGTTGTGAACTTGGGAGGGTGAGAAAAAATCCTTTTATATTTTCCTTGAGTTACTCTTGGTATTCTAGAGGCTTTCCATGAGTCTTGGGCACTTGAGAAGGAAGAGGGTGACTCTCGAGTTGCCTTGGGTGTGGTAATTTATGAAGTGTCATTTTTTATGCCTTGTTGGACCTTGTTGATCTTTGTCTTGTTTTGTAAACCACCAATGATATCTCCTTTCTTGAAAGTCTATAAATTGGAGCACCGTGATAATGGAAAGAGGTAGACCAAGTAAGAATTCAAGGAACATTTGCAAGAATAGAATAGAGGTTTGAATTTTTGAGATTATTCATAGGGACATGTGCTACTAGATTGGATGCAAAGAGGAGAATGGAAGTATGGTTATATTGTAATCTTGATTTTGAATTTAATTCATGCTTAGCCTCTCTTCTTGGTGGATTTTTTTATGCAAGGGTATCTCCATGTAAATTTTGTGTTATTCGATGAAATAATGGTCCATTAAATCTTCTCATGGTAATCGAAGATTGCAAATAAAAAATTTAATATTTGCATATAAATTATATATATGTAATAGCAATCTAAGCCTTGTATCCAACCAATTAGTATCATAATTTAATGATAAACAATTAGACTAGAGACTAGCATTATTAACGTAAAAAAAATTACAATTGATTGATTGATTTCCTTTCCTAAAACTATATATATAGTTCAACCATTTGGGTAGTGGTCGGGTTATTTGCAGTTGTATTATAGTTAAAATAACTATAACGTCTCTCCTCCTTGCATAAATCTGCTCCTTTGTTTCAATGCATAATCATTCAAGTATTCACCCCTTCATTTGGTATCAAAGTGAGCAATGAAAAAGGTGATGGCATGAAGAAAAGAAGATGATTTTGGTCAAAATTGAGTAGGTGCAAGGTGTGGTAGTCCAAGCACTTTGAATAAAATGTTTTTATTTGCTAAGGATACAAGAGCTTGAAATTTCTAGCTAACGAACTCGATCGAGTATGTTGTGTTAGAAAGTAATTTCTCCCATTGGTTGTGGAAATAGAAACATTGGTTGTGGAAATAGAAACTACAGTTTTGCATGAGCAATATCTATTGTAATTAGAAATAAGCTAAAATTTAGTTAAGATTTTCTATAGTTTGCATGTTATAGATTTTTCTTGTAAGTTGTAAAATCCTCTATAAAAGAGGCATGATATAATTGATTGTGAGATGTAATCAAATTTGATGAAGTAATAAGATATATTTTTTGTGCAGCAACACATTGTGTAAATTATAATGTTTATCTGAATTGATGTGTTGAGCAAGTTATTGTGTTTCTATGTATTTTTTTTTGTTTATCTCCATTAAAGCTAACATGTGGTATCAGAGCTATGTTTTAAATCTAACATGTGGTATCAGAGCTATGTTTTAAACCTAACATGTGGTATCAGAGCAGGTTCAAAAAAAATTATCTAGGTTTGAAAATTTGCAACAACAAAAGATGATGTAAAAAAGATTGTAAGGGGTGAATAAAATGAGATATGTATATGTTGCAAATTATATATTATAAAAAAAAGGATTGTGCTTTGTTTTATTGCAAATTATACCTAAACGCCAAAAGTTTTCAAAGGAGATTGTTTGTTGTTAATTTCATCTATAGAGAAAGTTGTTGATGTGAAGCCACTTGAAGCAGAAAAGTTTTGTCCAAAAGGAAAAAGGTTCGTAGGAGATCAAAATTGTTCAATGAAGGTTCACTGTTATAAGAAATATTGGTAGATCATTGTTTAATGTATGGAAGAGTTAGGAAGATTATGTGAAGAGCTGATAGTCGTTGAAAGAAAGGCATAGAAGCCCCTAGCCAAAGAGAGATGTAGTTTAAAGTCATTGAAAGGGTAAGATAAAAAGTAAGTTGTAGTGTTTTATTTTGTTGTTGTTAAGGGGGAGATCTAGTTGTTTAAATTAAAAATCATAGTCTGAGTGAAGGAAAAAGAAATTGTTTTAAGTTGGTTGAAAGGTGAATCAGTAGCAGAATCATAGTTGAGTGCAAAGGTAAGGTGTAGTTAATCATTTGTTTCAATGGGTAAAGCTGGTAATCGTGTTATGAAAGAAAATGAAGTTTTAGAGGAAGAATTGTTGAAAGTTAAAAATGATAATTTTGAATTAGCAAGAAAAATAAAGGAGTTGATAAAGGAGAAATATGAGTGTTTATGTGAAATTGAGAATCGTGGAAAAGAAATGAGTATTGTTAAAAGAAAGAATGAAGAATTAGAAGAAAAATTAAAGTTGTTTAATGAAATCAAGAAAATAAATGAAGTTTTTGAAGAAAAATTGAAATTGTTAGAAGAAGAAAATTGTTTGCAGAAGGAAGAAATATGTAAGTTGAAAGAAGAAAATAAATGTTTAAGGAAAACGCCAATGGTAAGTGATGTTACTTGTGGTACAGAGGATTTGTATTGTTCAGTTGATAAATCAAATGATTTATGTGATAATGTTGAAGTTCTTATAAATGAGGAATGTAAACATAAAGATGATAATGTAAATGGTAATGATAGAAATGTTGGTTTTAAAATTATGCAAAAAATGGGTTATAAAGGTAAAGGTTTGGGAAAACATGGGCAAGGAATGAGAGAGCTCATTCAACCAATTGTGAGGCCAAGAAATGAAGGCCTGGGATATGGTGAGAAAGATAGAAATGATGTAAGTGTTACAGGTTCATGCAAATCATCTAAAAGCATGGAGTTTATGCAATGTTCTCATTGTCACAGGAGAGGACATAAAAAAGAGAAATGTTGGGATCTTAATCCTTGTAAAATTTGTGGGTTGAAAAATCACTCTAAAAATTCATGTTGGAATAGAGAGTGGAATGGACAATCTATAAAAGATTGTATGAAGATCGATTATGGGTGGATCGATGGATCTAGTTGGAGAAAAGTTACAGGTATGTTTAAAAGGATGTATAAGCCTAAATATTGGCATGTTAAAAGCAATGTTGGTTATCAAACAAAGTTTGAAGGACTGTCACAACAGTTGGTGAAGAGTTGAAGATAATTTAAAGGTATCATGAAGATTGAAAATTAAATGAGAAGATTTTGAAAAAAAGAATTTGAAGAATAAAAATCTTAAAGAATGTGGTCGAAATTAAGGGGGAGTGTTAGAAAGTAATTTCTTCCATTGGTTGTGGAAATAGAAACTACAGTTTTGCATGAGCAATATCTGTTGTAATTAGAAATAAGCTAAAATTTAGTTAAGATTTTCGACAATTTGCATGCTCTAGATTTTTCTTGTAAGTTGTAAAATCCTCTATAAAAGAGGCATGATATAATTGATTTTGAGATGTAATCAAATCTAATGAAGTAATAAGATATATTTTGTGTGCAACAGCACATTGTGTAAATTATTATGTTTATCTGAATTGATGTGTTGAACAAGTTATTGTGTTTCTATGTATTTTTTTTTTGTTTATCTCCATTAAAACTAACATGTGGTATCAGAGCTATGTTTTAAATCTAACATGTTGTGCATACCAACACTAGCCAAGACAATAGAACCATCATCCATTACTTCGTATGCGTGCAAATTTGTGGTAGATCTAGGTTGGTTGAACACTAACTTAAATAGGAAGTAGTCATGGTAGCCTAAGTAGCATGCAATAACAAACTTAAATGGCGAGCATAGAAATAACATCATGGTGTGGCCTGTGCAGAAAGGATTTGGAAGTCATAACTATGAAGGGACTGTAATATGGCGGCTTCATTTTTTGTGGATTATGGTAGCACTGAAAGATCTATGCAGTGTCAGGGTAAATGATATCATTCCATTCTAAGTCTATCAGTCTCAGATTAAGTTTTATGAGTAAGAGGATGTTTCCATGGGCGAGTGTTTTAAATCTCAAGTGGAGTAGGAAATTTATTCCTTTAGGTCAATACATCATCCATTCCCTTTAACATAATCTTCCACTAAAATCAAACTTTTTCCAACAATAAAAACAGCAAAGGAGATTTTTTTACTGCACGCAGGCCAAGTAGTTGCTTCTTAGAATCTTGAGGAATCAGTTTGATTTTGATCTCATGGTTTCATGAGAACCAATAATTGTTTGTAAATTGATCACAAACCACCATCTAAGGGAGTATCGATTGTTATGCTATCAACTTGTACAAAGATAATTATTTTGATGGCAATGGAAAACTTTGTTTATAAGTTTGAAGTGAAAGGAGAGGTCAGCCCGTTTGGAAATAATGTTGGTAGTTTGATTTGGTGAAATAATTAAAAGAAATGTTAAAACTTCAATTTACATTACATTCTTTTTTAAGTCAAACATTTTTATGAGAAACAAGGGCGTAGTGAGAGTTTATGAGATAAGGAGGACACTTAGAGGAATATGGTCATTCTAATAAATGAATTATCGATTGAGTCATATATCTATTATTTGTATTTAATTATGGTCACATAAAGTGTTTGTCCCATTTTCATATATTTTATATCTAAAAGGACCTTTGAGCGTTTGAATGCTACATTTGGGAGTTAAAGAGTAATTGGATGTTTAATGGAGGCCGGTTGCACTAAATTTAGCTTCAAATTTTGAGATGGTGCTTTGCATGAGAATCATTTTTTATTTCTTTCATTATTTCCTTGTTGATGCTAATGGATTTGAAGAAATGTATATTGTGAAGTTTGATTTTTGGAGACACGCAAGGGATTTGGTGTTGAATTCAATATAGATTGTTGTCTAGTGAGTTTACAAGATTGTGATCAATAATTAAACCATTTCCAAGGTCATTAGACAACTTGATGCATCTCTATCATAGCTTAATATGGATTGTTGTTCAATAATTTAGGAAATACTAATTCGAGAGTTCAAGAAAATGGTAGTCCAAGAGCTTTGGAATTAAACTCTAAGGTACATCCTTTTAAGGGTCACTGGGCAGCTTGATGGAGTTCCACCTAATTGAGAATCTAAGGTAATATTCTCAAGAATGTAATTTCTTTTTTTAATCAACAAGTTTTGTTATGTACACCCTAAGGGGGGTCCCTTAGCAAGGTGAATTAGAGCTTCCAAGGCTAATTTTGCAAGAACATTGCAATAAGGAGGTGGGTGGGGGAGAGAATGTTAGTGTAACATTATTTATTATTTATTTATTACATTTTTCAACCATTTGTGTAGTGGTTATTTAGGTTAGGTCATTTGTAGTTATATTACACTTAAGATAATTGTAACATCTCTCCTCCTTGTATAAATTTTCTCATGTGTTTCAATGTATAATCATTCAAGTATTCACCCTTTCATTTTTTCTGGGGCTTCACTCCAGTCTTTAGCATCATAAATGTCTAATTTTTTAAAATAAATTATCATACTTCAAATTGGAATTGATCCATATCTATTTCATGTTAGTATTAGTCTAGGCATTTCTATTCTTTCATTTATAGAACCTCTGAACTTCTAGTGACCTTTCAATGAAAGAAAATTTCATAATATTATATTTTTTATATGCATCTTTAAAGTATTTTTTTTTAAATCAAATTATTTTTCATCTTTCATCTCATGAATCATAATGCATCAAAATTATCATTTTCCACCTACCGAAAAATCATAGTTTGAAGTAAATTTTCTAAAGTAAAATATTTTAACATTAAATGATGTAATATTTATCTTAGAATTAATAATTTTCCAAATGTTTGTTATTTCTTTGTAAGGTAAATTATATAAACTCATAATTTTATATTCTTTTGTACACACTCTTAAAGCATTATAAAAAATAAAAAATGTTTGGTATCTTTCATTTCAAGAATTGTAATGCACTAAAAACTCTATTTTTTATTTGAAATTTATTTTCTCTACTTTAATATATTCAAACATTAATTTATGTAATATTTTATCTTAGAATTATTTTTACTATTATTCATCATCATAAAGAAATTGGAGGAACTCATACTATTATATCTTTTGGTAGGCATCCTTACAATATTATAAGAAAATAAAATTTGTTTCTCATCTTTCATTTCAAGAATTATAATGCACTAAAAATCTTATTTTCCATCAACCAAAAAATCATGATTCAAACTAAATTTTTCAATTTTAAATATTCAAAAATTAATATTTACATATAAAACTAATATCATACAAATCTTTGTTATTCCCCATCACAATAAAACATGCAATTTATTCTCTTAGATAAATTTAAAAAATTATCAATTTTATTTCATTTTATTATAAAATATTAAAGAAGTGTTAGACCAAAAAAATCACATATTTGATAATTATTATACTATTGAGAACACGCAATGATAAGTAATTCATTCAAATAAAATGACTACATTTTATTAAAAAATGATTGCCCATTAATAAAATGAGCTACTTTATTTATAATAAAAATAAAAACACCTTAAACATAGTATATATGATTTGGTACTAGACTATTGCTTATTACTTTAATAAACTAAATTTGGGCACTTAACACTAAAATAGGAATGAGTGACCCTTGAGTTTAAAATCTCAAGCATGGAAATGGATTTTATACATCTAGGTGTTTTGTATTGGTTGATAGATGTCCCTCTATTAAGAGCATAGTCCATCAATTTGTTGAATGTTCCCTCCTCCACTACTCTTATTTCAATTGGTCCAATGGATTTAATCATTTTCCTACATTTCTTATAGCTATTATTCAAGGATTCTTCTATATTTAGGCAACAATCTTCAAGAATTGATTTGTGATTTTCAACCATTATTTTTGAGTTAGATCTAAGCTCCCAAAATAAAACATAATGACCTGGTGTTGTAGAGATGTCAACATAGCTTGTATAATCAATGAGTTTGCTAGAAATGAGCTCCAAATTATGTAAGCAATTATCCACCCCATTTTGAATCTCTGCTTCACTCGTTTGATCAAAATCAATTGACAATAGAACATTCCTCTTGCACAAAAATTTGAATTGAGGACTTTTGTTATGAAATCCCATGACCAACAATATATCTCCCATTTTATAACGATACAATCCTGTACATTAAAAATAATAAATTTCGATTATTATTACAAAAAAGTTAAACACAATAAAAAAAATACAAACAAATAAAATACAAACAAATTAGAAAACTATTGAAAAATAAATATAAAATTAAAAAATTGAATGACATTTAACTTTCTTTGGATTATTTTTTCTATAATGATAATTTGTATTGATATATAAGTTTTAAATTAATAATAAAATAAATTTAAAATAGAAATAAATGAAAACTCACCAAAACTATTAACATGAAAATAATAAACACATTTAATTTTAGAAATGGCATAAAAAACTATCAAAGAAATTTTTGTAATTTTTTTTTTTTTAAATATATATATTTAGAATTAAAAAATTAATTATAAAATAATTAAATCAATTATTCTTCAAACAATTTAAATGTGAATTTTTAAAAATGATTTATTGCTTAATACTACATATTTAAAAAGATGGTGTACAATATATATCTTAATACAAATTTGATATCTCTACTAAAGAGGTAGATTGAGGGGAGTTCATATGTACCATATATTTCTTAATACAAATTTGGTAACTCTACTAAAGAGGTAGATTGAGGGAAGTTCATCTATTGGTGAAAAGGAATTTTTTATATATATGTGGATTTTAAAATGATTATAAGTGATTTATATATATTAAGATGAGTAAATGTGAATAGTTTTTCTTATTGAATTCAAAGATTCTTGAATGATTTTAGATGAATTTTATTTAATGAATATAGATGAGTGAAAGTTGTTTTTTATATATAAGAATAACATCAAATTATAAAGATTTGTATATTGGTATGAGATCAAAGTCTAAAATGGAGTTAATTTTTGGACTTAAAAGGATCAAGATTGCAACTACAAGGATGACCTATGAACATGATCTAAGTGATATGACCAAATTGGATTTGTGTCTATTAAGATTAGATTATGTATAAAAATTAGAATCAAATCAAAAGATCAGACAACTCTATTAAGATTGTGAACACATAAACATAAGAACAAAAATAAACAAAAGATTAAATGCAAACAAAAGAAAGATACATAAACTTAATTATACTAAAAATACACCATAAACAATTATTTAAATATATTAAAACACTATGTGACACTATTATAAAATCTTTAAAAAAACTAAAAATGCCAAACCTAAGTTCTCCAAATTTTCTTAAAATAATATTCGAAGAGATAAACCTACCTGTATATGTAGTCACCACGAGTTCATACTTTCGGCCAACTTCAACGTCAACGAGATCCACTAATTCTTGCTGCTCTTGCTTTTGCTCGCCATCTTCTTCTGGCTCTTCATCAGATTCTCCATTCCGTAAAGGAAGAAACTCAAAATAACCCATGTCGGGGAGCAGTGTGTAGGACACATCCTCGAGATTGCACAGCGGTTCCAAATTGATCCCAAAAAAGCATTCTGAGGAAGCGTAGATGTCGGACACCAGAGGAAGTCCACCGGTGTAGTAATTGATGATATGAATGTATTGAGCCATTGTACCGCTCACAACAACATCGATATACCTGGCGTTGGGCCACAAGCGACTAATGATGCCTTCCCACCTCCCACTGGAGCACTCGCTTCTAATTAACTGGGCCGAATTCGGGTCTGCCTGGAGAATCTTGGTAAGGGCCTCTCTAACAGAGGGGTCCCTTATGTCATTGTTGAGGGCTCCACTTTCAATGTCAACACACAGTTGTGGCCAATGCTGTTCCAGGAAGCGTATGGCCATAAGGAACCCGTAGGCGAAGGCGGTGCCCATTCTTATGACGCGTTGCCTCTGCAGGAGGCCACAGAGCAGCTGAGTGTACATACTCTCGTAAGAGTCTGTGCACAGAATGGTTTCGATAGGGCTGGTGTAGGCGTTGGAGCCGAAAGCATCTCTCAACCCCTTGCTTTTGTATAAGCTGCTCGTAGCTGAACGGTGCACCAATCCCCCTGCCGTTTTTCTTTCATCTTTCACAAACATAAAATGCATTGTTTTCCAATCGCCCTGTTCTTCCACATATCTGCATATCAGTATTTCAATAACAAACATGTTATTTTGCAGGGCCGAGCAGGGAGCTACAACCTTGGAGCGTTTTTTTAATATTAACGATTCTTTATTTGTTATGACATCGTTTTTGGATTTAATTTTATATATTTTGTATAAGTTTTTCACAGTCCTTTTGTTGCCCAGCCATCCATCATCAGAAAAAGGAAAGTGAAGATTAAAGATGTAAATATGATCTTAAAAAGAAATAGTAGGATAGAGACTTAAGAACAAAACCATTTTAATTAATAGAGATTTTTTTGGTATAATTATTAATATTTTGAGTTTTTCTTTCCACTATCTACTTGTTTTTATTTAATATTATGAAATCTGATTTCTTCTTCTTAGATACCTTCACTTCTGTTTCTTTTTAAGATAATAATATCTTTAAGTTTCATTTTCCTCTTTCTGATGATGGACGATTGAGTGTGATCTAAAATCTCCATGAGAAAAATATACACAACAAATCTGAAAATAATCTCTATTATATATACTTCATCATTTATTTTTAGAAAGAGAAAAATAATAATAAATTAATTTAAATGATCCTAAACATTATGGTATTGCTATCAGAATCAATGATGTAGTTTTTTCATGAGTAATGGTTCACAAGAACCCATCTCTCATGACAATGAATGATCTAATTATATCTAAAAATGATGCTCACAAAAGTAAAACATTGAACCTTACCACTTATCGATCCTAAACATTTAAAAAATATACACACTTAAAACTAAAAACAATCTTACCCCAAAGAAAAAAAAACAAAACTCATACTAACTACTCTGAAATTATCGAGGAAACTTAAAACTTACTGATTTCTCACTGCTGTGAGAAGACCGAAGAAGAAATTTCTTCTTTCACTATCATCCGCGTTAGTTGGCAACAGCTTTTGTTCTTCCCCTGAGGTTCCTGAACTGAAAAAAAAAAATCACATCTTTTTAAGATAAATAATTGAGTGAATACAGAGAAGACACTATACCACAGCTCTGTCGCACTGTACCTCCTGAGAAATTCCGTGACAGGAAGAACAGAAAGAATCGGAGAAGTGTCTCCGTTGGCAATGCGTTGAATGTGAGGTTTCAGATCCTCGTACGTGATCACGGGCAAGCCCTTCTTAAAAGCGTCTCTATCACTGCTTCCGTTAAGGCCGTACCTCTCCAAGTATTCTGTGTCATTATTGATGCTTAGAATAGCAGACAGAACTTCCCTCTGCACTACCCCTGCCTTGGTAGTCACGTTCTCAATAAATTCCAAGGCTTTCCGATCTCGCTCCCTAACGCTTCGTTTCACAGGAGCTTCTTCCGACATTGTTTTTGCAGTCTGGTCTGTAATAGTGGAGAATGGCCAGTATTTGGAAGGGATCCTATTGTTGATATACTTAATCCTTGTGATTATAAGATTTAATCTTGCACCGAATAGGTTTATATATTTTCAGATGCGTCGTCCAGCGTAAACAGTCGGTTCCTTGGAATCAAGTCATCACCTACTCCTAGGTAAAGAAATGGATTTAATATTGTTTAGGATTAAGAAATCTTGTCGCATCTGGACTCTTTCGTGCAGTGTGTATTTCATTGGAAATTCAATGAATTCAAATGTTGACGCTTCACGTGGACTTTTATTTTCACCTAATACCTATTCAACACGCTTCCGCCAAATCATACAGACTTTTCTGCTAAAATTTTTAAATCTCGACAAATACAATGTGGGTCAGATATAGACAGGCAACCACTGGAAATACAAATATAAAATCTATTCATTTTCCACCTCTTCATCAGCTCAAAGTGGGAGCGCTTTTAAAATTAGAATGGGCGTGGAGTGTGTACCTACCGACCTACAATACGAATCTTTTCTTGGAAACGTGCATTTCAATAATCTTAGTTTTATTTTTTATAGTGTTGGGTTTCATTTAAAATTATATAATTGTTAGTATCTTGTGATTTTTATAGTTATAAGAATCCAGTAGTTGAGTAGGTTTCAAGTGTTGTTATAGAATTTGTTGATTTAATGTCCAATATTTTTAACAATATTACATGAATAGTTGTGACTTTAAAGTTGTTAGTGTTCATGATGAGTACCCATAACTAAATCAAATGTATTCTTTAGATTTAAAAATCAACAAATCATGTGATGCCATATCAACGCTTTAATAAATCATGACTTAGTTCACAACTATCAATCTAACTCTTTTCTTGATCTTTTTAGACACCTCAATAAATGCATGTTGATGTGTGGCCATGAAACTTTAGTTATATGCAAGGGACTTGTAGGTAAGCTGTTGTAAAAATTGGGAGTAAATTTAAATCTCCAAGTAGGATTTTGAGAAGTACGAAGTTAGGATGCTCAACTACTGGATCATCTCCCCTAGTTGTTTTTGGCACATTGCATTTATCCTATCAAATTGTGTCTATCTTATCTAATTGTGTTTAATAAGTGATTAAAAGTGTGTGTGTGAAATGTGTAAAGTTAGTATCAACACAAACCTTAATGAAACGAATTATATTAAAGATTCAAAGCAAAGAAGCTACTCTAAATTGCAATTTAACGAATCTTTCAAGAAAATTTCATTGTCCTCTATTCTTAATTATTCTATTAACCTTTTGGCCCTCAGATTTCTATGTGCACAAAGACTATTAGAATGACACTTAAGAAACAAGATTAGTATTCAACATGCAATCCAGCTATGCTCCTACATGCAACTATACGATGGAAAGGATAATGGATGCCATGATAAATAGATGATGGTGTTTATGATGAATGAACAAACGGTGGTGGATACTATGGTAGTGATCTATATGATGCCATATATGATTCTACATATGCTCAAATGAAAACTATGAAAGACTAAGATGATACTCCATATGCTCAAATGCTACTTATGAAAATGCAAATCTAAAATGCAACTATGATGCAAAGGATGACATAAAATGCAACTATGAAGCGAAGTGTTAGTCTAAGATTTAACCAAGATGCAAAACATGATATAACAATTAACAATAAGACTCCAAAGTGCTCCCAAGCCCAAATGATAAACCTGCATGATAACTTTACTTCAAATGTGGATGTCAAATACAATACCCAAGGGTTATATTTATAGCCTTTTCCAAGCATATAGTGAGGTGGCAATAATCAATGGTCTAGATTCGAACAAGAAGAATGGATGGTGAAGATCAAGAGAATCAAGATGTTGTCCCCTTGACCAAAGACAACATGCCATTTGGATGGAAGAATCTCTTGACCAATGGGCAACATGCCATTTGGATGGAAGATTCAAGTGTGGGAAGAGAAGACCATGAGCTCAAAAATTGGTGGAAGTGTGTGAGGAATGAGCCATGTGCTCCAAAATTGGTGGAAGTGTGGGAGGAATAATCCATGTGCTTTTTAAAATGAGTTGAAGATAATTCTAAATAAAAATTAGAGTTATTTATTTTCATGTGACCTTGGTGAGGTGGCACAAAAAGTTGTAGACATGTGCTTTAATTCCTAATCGAGATTAGTGGAGATTAATTAAATAAAACAAGCTTAGGGAAAGTTGTTTATTTAATTAATTTAGAAGAATATGTTTTAGATTTGGAGAATTTGGAAAATGAACAATATAAATAAATTTATTTATTTATACGTAGTTGAAATATCAATTAAATAGCTAGTATGTATTTAGAAGAATATGTTTTAGATTTGGAGAATTTATTTATACATAGTCGAAATATCAATTAAATAGCTAGTAATTAATTAATTAAAGGTGATGACCGATTTTAGACGTATACATTTTTCCCCTCTTTGAAGTAATGTGTTTACACATTGCTTCAAAGAAAAATTTGATACCAATGCTCAGAAAAGTTTTTGATGCCCCAGACGTTGATTTTCAGGTACTGACAGACATATACCCCTCGAGAGATAAATTGATAAAATGTGGATTTTTGATGTTTTGTCGAGGATTCGATGATTGTGTGATGATGTTGTGGTGATGTGATGATGATCCAATGGTAAACCAACGATACTTTGAGTTAGACACAATTTATCTCTCAAAATTTATTTCTACACTTGCTCCTTGAACAATTTTGATTAGTTAAATCCTATTTTTTATAATAAATCCCACCATAATTCCCTCCATTGTCTTTTAAAAAGGTAAAAAGTGGGTTTTAGGGAATTCATTCGCACATTGTGATTTTGGAGAATTTGAAGATTGGAGAGCTAGAGGAAGATGGGGATCCCTTCTCACAAGCATCGTTTCGAGTGCCTTCGCCACCATGGTCACCTTGTTGTAGTTGGACCTACAGTATGCATTACGAGAAAGCTTCTTTAAGCATTTTCCCACCTTTTTATTAATGTTTTGAACTTGGTAGATAGGTGTTGTAGGCCATTTAAAGTCATTTTTGCACTTTTGGGGGGTATTTTTACTATTTTCAAGTTATTTTTGGGAGTTTCTGGGAGTTTTGGCGCCTCTTGCTTCTATTTTGGTGCCTTTTACTTGTGTTTTGGCGCCTTTTACTTGTGTTGTGGCACCTTTTGTTTCTATTTTGGTGCCTTTGGGGTCCCAAATGGCGCCTTTTGAAAGCTTGACTTCATGTTTTGACCCTTTTATCCCTGAAATGGCATCTTTTGTTGATTCTATGGCACCTTCTGCTCATTTTGTGGTGCCTTTGGGGTCCCAAATGGCACCTTTTACTATTTTGGGGGTTTGGCAGGATTGGCCCTTGAGTGATTCCTAATGATTTTCCCTATTGTTTTGGTTGTTTGACGATGTTTGATTGATTAAATTCCTCCTAGTTATGTCAAATGTTGCATTGTTGATGTTCGTTGAGGCTTGTATAATGTTCATGAATCATGTTAGTCATTGCATTGTTTTGTTTAGTGATGCTTTTGATTGATCTTATTTTGATTGTGTGATGTTTGTTGCTTGATTGATGTCTGATAAGATAGTTGATGATTTGATCTCATGATAGGTGAGAGTCAAATGATAGGATAACTTGATGATGTTTCGAGCTCATGATAGGTGATCAAGATCGGTAATAGGACTGATGATGCATCGACCTCATGATAGGTGAGGATCAATGGTAGGATTGATGATGTATCAACTTCATGATAGGTGAGGATCGATAATAGGACTCATTGATATATCGACCTCATGATAGGTGAGGATCAAGAATAAGACTCACTGATGTATCAACCTCATGATAGGTGAGGATCAATGATAGGATTGATGATGTATCGACCTCATGATAGGTGAGGATTGATGATAGGATTCACTGATGATTGTCTTGATTGATTGATTTGATGGTCTCAATTGAACCTGATTTGATTGACTGATGATCTTGATTGAACATGATGTTAGCGTTAAATTTGATAGATTGATTAATGTAATGTTGATTTGTTTTCCATTTATGATTAGAAGGAATTTTATGCGATCCAGTCTCAGGAGCATTTCCCGAAGATGTGGGACATGGTTTTTCAGTTGACTCGGGTGGATTTAGATATTATCGCACGTTCTGGGTTGACATCCTTGTGAGATTTACCCTAGTATAGGATTAACAGGGGTTTACTAACTACTCTAGTGGAGAGCTAGCATAGTGACCACAAAACCTTTCATTTGGTTACTAGGGAGATGATAGTTACTCTTGAGGATGTTTATTGTATCTTGTAGATTCTAGTGATGGGCGAGATAGTTGTGTATGATAGAGTAGAATAGGGCAGGACCAATTCCTTGTGTAGGATTTTTTGAGATGATCATGTTTCAAGCCATTGGGTCCCCTCCAATAGGATATGGTCAGGAGATATGTTTCTCTACCTTGTGTTCTTTCTGAGTTTGTTGGTGGATTCCTTCATCCTGACCATAGGTCAAAGGGATTTTTTATGGGTTGGGGTCGAGTATTGGAGCATATGACGCTGGAGGGGACCAAATATGCATGGGGTTCATGTATGTTAGCCCATTTGTATCATGATTTGCATCAGGTTGTGTATTGTGGGGCGATGAGCCTCTCTTCAAGAATTACACTATTGCAGACATGGGCATGGGAGCATATAGTGATTACTCGGCCATTAGGAGATAGGAAGTGACTAGCAAGTAGACCCTATGTGTTCAACTACAGTGGTCCATGTGTCCAACATACGCTGGGAAAATTACCTTATTGGAGATGTGTCCTAGATGATCTAGAGATAGTGACATGGCGCCCTTACTTGGATTGTGAGGTGTGGCCAGAGGATCAGGTGGAGATTCCATACATGCTACTATCGTAATACTTGATTGGACGGACACTTTCTGTACTTGAGAGAATATGTATCTTTGTGTTTGTCATCAGTTTAGATGAGTTTAGGTGATGCCCCAAGGAGTTTCCCATTATGCACAGTGACGATACAATGTGATAGAGTGGGGCCCTTGCTTATCTTATGATGCTTCTTGTACCGAGTATTATACATTGGCACCATGTGTGTGGAAATATGTTCCACAAATGGCAGATGCAGGGATGACAAAGGATTATTTTGAGTATTTCTACACACATCCTTTTCCAAGGTTATCTAGTCCTCATGAGCCAATTCCACCAGTTGATGATGATGACAGGGCACCAAGATAGGAGGGTGGAGAGGAGGAAGAGAGTGATATTGGGGATGGAGGGGATGATGAGGATGTTAAGGGTGGTGGTGGTTCAAGTGTAGGGCCATCGAGTGCAGTTGGCAGTCCCTTTCTAGATTTTGTAGTTCCTAGACATAGGAGTATTACCATAGCTCAGTTAGTGATGCCTAGGATTCGGATTGGAGTCCCTTCTCATCAGTAGCAAGTGCAAATAGAGGCATTACAGGCACATATTCAGACCTTTCAGGGTGATTTAGTGCAGGCTTGGGCATAGTTTGAGACACTTCAGGATGAGATAGTGCAGGCTTAGGCATAGGTTCAGTTACTGACAACTGAGAGAAGTGCAAACAGGTAGCAGGTATAGTACAGGTATAGGCACAAATTGTCATACTTTTTTTAGAGAGGGATTCCTTGATATGTCAGGAAAAGTAGGATGAGGTCATTATTGAGAGATTACAACATGATGCATTGGTTGCAAGTACAACAGAGTTCCTTAGAGAGATTCGGCACACTGCTCAGTAGGTGCAATTTTACAGGGGTAAATAGCATGAGCTAGTTCCTCCCAAGCGGCGAGAGAGCTTTGTACAATCTCAATCTTGCAGATCCTGGTCTCAGACTATTAGCATGGGTATTACTCAGCCATTTCCTAGTGATGGGAGAGATCCTGGTGCAGGTTTGTCATGTGGAGGAGGTATTGGTTTCATGAGGCTAGCACTGTCTAGAGGGAGCTCGACATAGCATATTTTGATTTACTTTGGACATGATGTATACACTGTTGTGGCATTGATGATGTATTTCTTGTGTTCATACTTTATGATACAGTGTCATTTTTTATATTGATGTATCTCGTCATACTTTTGGATATCCTCATACACTTTGACATTATGATTTTTGAGGTTATATGATATACAGTGATGATTATGATCTATGTCTTGATATGATGATAGATGTCTATGATGCATTTAATTTCTATGTTATGATGATGATATGCAATGTGGTGGATGTCATTTATGTCTATTGATGATTATGTAGAATTATTGATGGATGCATTTTATTTCTCTATTATGATGCAATGTGATGTTCTATATGATGATGATACGATATGTTATGGATGCAAATGATGATGCAACCTATGTGTTATGATTCTAGGATGTGTTTGATGACTAATGCCTATATGATACATGTGATGGGTCCTATTATGCCAATGAAATGTAATGCATTTTATGTTTTTGTTCTTTTCTAATGCAAATAAATGATCTAATGAATGAATGAATGTGTATATGATGATGCATATTTTTGTTGATATTTTTGTGATGTTTTATAATGATGAATGATGATTATTTGATGCAAATGATGTGTGATGTTTTATAATGATGAATGATGATTATGTGATGCAAATGATTATGTAGATGATTGTGTTCTAGGGTCTTAAGCTTAAATGAGTGAATCTATCTAACTTCTAAGAGTTGTGGGAAGGTTGTCGTCAATTGATTCTTTGTTAAATTAAGCTTCCACAAAACCTAACATATTTCCCAATTCTTTTGAGAATCTGAAGAGACTCAATCATTTAAGCTTATTGAACCACTTCCCTAATGCCACTATATGAAATTATTTTTGATTATGTAAATGAGATGTGATGGACGTCATTTTGTGTTTTTCAATGCAAATATTATGATGTGTTGGATGAATGGATGAATGATGTAATATTTTCGAATGCAAGTGATATGCATCTACTTCTAATGTTTTCTAATTGATGATAATGCAAGTGATATGTAACATGGATGCAATCTATATTCTAACTATGCAAATCTCGTATGCAAAAAATTTCATTCATAACAACAAATTTGTCATGCTTTTTATCATCATTGGGCCTTTAAAATGTTGAAAGTGAGTACAAGCATCAATGGTATATTTAGACCATGATGACCTACATACTACTTCCATGATGTTTGATAGTGCAAGTTAACACAAGCATCTATGTATAATTAAACCAAGATGACCTGAGCATTGCTTGCGTACATAGACAAGAGTTAACCATTTTCCTATGAAAATTCAGAATGTCATCAGTGATACTTTGTAGCACATGTCTCGCAACAATTTGCATAGTAATAATGATCAACTCACAGACAGCAGACAAAGAAAAATCATTCTCTTTCCTAGCTCCTCTAGTTCGATACATCATTGAGGGGCTCCCAATATATGATAACAAAAAGCATAGTACAACAATTGAGCATTTGTGTTTAATGTGATAAACCCACAATTCAGAAGAGCATCATCCTTTTGATTCGATTTTATGTCCAATTTTCTGATATTTTTGGGATTTTTTGATTTTCCAATTTTTAGGTGTTTTCTAAGATTTTGACCAAGGACCTAACCTAAATACCTATTCTAGGGGTCTCGAGGGTTGATCAAAGATTATCCTTGCCTATATTGTACATGCAGAGACCACGTAGTTCGACAATACAACTTTGTTTTTGATTTCTTGACTGACTTTTGACCTTTTTTTGGATTTTGATATTATATGGATGTTTGATGTGCTTCTGATGGTGATTGATGTTCAATGTTGAGTTGTGTTTTAATCATTTTTTTTTATGTGTTTTTCTTACTGTTGTTTGTCTATTGGTTTAAGCTCAAATTTTATTTGCCCCCAGTGAGTTCAGGATTTTTCCCCCAGTCTAGGGTGATACACGACCGTGATGCCAGAATTTGTACATGGTGCTTTCAAAGGATAGGTCGATGGATGGTGAAAGCGAATGGTCAACATTCCCAAATATATGGAAAAGATAACCTATCACAAATAGTGCTTGTTGCCATGTTTTCACTTGTTTTTATTGCACTTTTTCAAATTTTATGATTTTTTTGATCTTATTTATTTATTTATTTATTTGTATTTTTCTTTGTTTCTGATTTTTTTGTTGTTACCAAGATGCCTAATTTCCAAGTTTTCATCAAGATAGCCATTTTTTTAGGACATTTTCTGATGTTTTTGATATTTTTCAGGACCTTTTTCCCAATGCACTTAAATGATTCAAGTGTAGAACTTCTTGAGATGCAGGTTATTGAGGGGTTCATCAAAAAAATACCCTTCTAGTGTAGACAACTAATATGCTCCTGATCCAAATATTGAGACAATGAAAAAGAGACCTAGCTAGTTTGGTTCAAATTTCCCCTTCTTTTATCAATCTTGTTAATTGTGGGGGTTCTCTTTCAAGACTAAATCGCCAACCTAAAATGTTCTAGGCTTGACTCTATAGTTGTAGCTTTTGGATATCCTTTGTTGATATGCCTTCAAGTGATCCACTGCATGCTGACGATGCTCATCCAAGAGTTCCAATTCTTGTAACCTAGACACCCAATTATCCTCATCTAAAATGATCCCTTTTAGTGACACATTGAGTGATGGTAGTTCAACCTCAATAGGTAGAATGGCTTCTAAGCCATAGACTAGAGCATAGGGTGTAGCTCCCTTCAAGGTACGGATACTGGTTCTATAAGCCCATAGAGCAAGGTTCAGTTGCACATGCCAGTCACGTCCAACATCGTTGACAGTTTTCTTTAAGATTTTTAGGATAGTATTGTTTGAGGCCTCTACTTGGCCATTTCCTTGAGGATAATAGCGTGTAGAAAACTGATGTTGGATATGAAATTTCTCACAAATTTCTCCAACATCTTGATTTTTGAAAGGTCACCCATTATTAGTGATGATGGACTAAGGGATGCCATATCTATATATGATATAGTTCAGGATAAAGGATGATATTTGTTTTCCTGTGATGGTGGTTAGAGGGAAAGCTTTGATCCATTTTGTGAAATACTATGTGGTTGTAATAATGAACTTGTGTCTATTGGATGAAGATGGATGAATCTTTCCAATGAGGTCCAATCCCCACTGAAAAAAGGGCCATGTTGATGCAAAAGGGTGAAGTTCCTGCGCTAGTGCATGGATGAGATTTCCATGAATTTGGCACTTTTTCCATTTCTTGACAAACTGAAAAGAATCTTTCTCCATAGTCAGCCAGTAATATCCCAGACGGAGGATTTTCTTAGCTAGGATTAAACCACTCGAGTGAGTGCCACAAACACCTTCATGTACTTCCCGTAAAGTTGTTTCAAACTCGTCACATTCCAGACATTGAAGGAATGTCCCACCAAGACCTCATCAATAGAGGACATATGCAATAAGGGTGTGTCAGGCGGTTTGGTGAATGAAGTTTCATTTTTTATTATGAGATAGGTCAGGAGGGAAGGTGTTATCTTTTAGGTACATATAAATTTTCCTATAGAGGGAAGTGTCGACCTCTGCTAGATGGTAGATAACTTGGGACTCAAAGTTGTCACAAGATGGGTTGAATAGTTGTTCCACCATGAACTCATAACGGGCTCGTCTCTCTAGAATTTTCAAGAGAGAAGTAATGGTTGCCATAGCGTCAGTAGCTTTGTTGTCAATTCAAGGAATTTTCTCAAATCTTATTTCCACAAAGTACTTTTTGAAGTTGAATCAACCATTATTTTGTAGGGAATCAGCTTGTCATCCTTTGTTTGATAGTCATCATTTACCTAGTTAATGACTAGTTGTGAACACCTATAGACATGTATCTTTGTGATCTTCCACTCAACTGCTACTTTGTTTCCAATGATCAAGGCTTCATATTCGGTTGTGTTGTTGGTGCAAGGGAACATCAATCTGTAGGACTTAGGAATGGTGTGTCCTTGTGGTGAGATAAAAAATATTTTGGCTCCTGATCCATGTTGTGTATAAGAACCATCAAAGTACAAGATGCATTGTTGTGTGGATATTGTCAAGACATCAATATCTGGAAACTCAATGTCCATAGGATGATTGTCTTGTAATGGTGCTTCAGCTAACTGGTCTGCAATTGATTTTCCTTTGATTTCCTTCCTATCAACATATTGGATTTTAAATTCACTCAGCATCATGACCCACTTGACTAGTCTTCTAGCTAGATTAGCTTTTCTTAGAAGGTATTTTAGTGGATCTATCTTGGCTATTAATTTGATGGTATGGGTGAGCATGTAGTGTCGCAATTTTTGGGTAGCAAACACTAATGCTAGATAAGCCTTTTCAATGAAGGTGCAATTGATCTCATAGCCATTTAAGGTTCTACTGGTGTAATATATTTCCCTTTCTTTTCCTATTGAATCCTATTGTGATAACAAGGCTCCCAATGATATTTCAGTTGTTGCTATGTACAATAAAAGTGGCTTTCCTTATGTTGGTGGTATCAATATAGGTGGACTCATTAGATATTGTTTTAATTGATTGAAGGATCCTTCACATTTTTCATCCCATTAGAAAGATACAGTCTTGTGGAGCAAGTGGTTGAAGGGGTGAGTTTTGTCAGCCAATTGTGCAATAAACCTCCTGATAGATTGGAATCTTCCTTGCAAGGATCTAAGTTGGCTGATATTTTTAGGAGGTATCTCCATTATGGATTTAACCTTTTTAGGGTCTACTTGAATGCCTTTAGTTGACATAATGTACCCCAAAAGTTTAGCTAATGTTACACCGAATACACATTTCTTGGGATTTAGTCTCACATTGAACTTCTCCAGTCTGGTGAAGATTTTATCTAAAATTTCTAGGTGTCCTTCTCTAGTGTAGGATTTTTCCAACAAATCATCTACATAGTCTTCCATAAAAGTGTGCATCATGTCATGAAATATGGTGATCATTGCTCTCTGATATGTGGCTCTAGCATTTTTCAACCCGAATGGCATGACATTCCAATAGAAAGTGCCCCAATGACATGTGAAGGAAGTTTTATCTTGATCTTCAAGAGAAATTTTGATTTGATTATACCCTTAAAATCCCTCCATAAGTGAGAGAATTTCATGTCCAGTAGTCGAGTCCAAAATGATGTCAATATTAGGTAGGAGAAGTCATCTTTTGGGCAAGCTTTATTGAGATCTCTAAAATTTATGAAGATTCTAATGCTTTTGTCTATTTTGGAAACAGGTCCAATGTTAGAAATCCACTCTGCATAATTGATAGGTCTGAAAAATCCCACATCTAATAACTTCTTCAATTTGGCTTTGACCAATATGGTAATGTGGGGATGCATTTTCCTTAATTTTTGCTTGATCGGTTTTATTTCTGCTGGTAGTGACAAGTGGTGCATGATGAGTTTTGGATCAATCCCTAGCATGTTGGCATAATACCAAGAAAATTTGATTTTCCTTTCTTGAAGAATTTGATGAAGTTTGGTTTTTCTTGATCTGTCAAGGATTTTGCTAGATGGACAGTCTTCATTGTTTCTTCATTTCCAATATTGATAGATTGGGTAGGTTTGACCAATACTTTTGATCATTCCTAAAAAAATTTGGGGAGTGTGTTAAATCTTCCATCCTTCAATGCCTTAGAGAGGTTTTCACTATTGGATACACTCTTTGTTTTTACTTTTTCTAGATCTGATACTATCATTGAATGGTTTTCACCATCAGATCTATTCCATGTATTATTCATTTTGCAGCTAGAAAATTTGACCCTCTCCTGGTTCAAAGCTTCGTTATGATTTTCAATGGTGGAATCTTTCTTGAGATTGGCAGAGTAGAGGAAGTTGACAATTGCTTCGTCATTTGAAAAGAGGGGGATATTAGATGGATTAGTTTGATCCAAATCTATTAATTTAGGATGTATCAAGGGTAAGGAGTTGTTGGATTGGCTAAATTCATATGCAGTAAAAGTCTTGATGGTAATGTCTTCAGATTCTCCAATAGAAAAATAGATGTCTATAAGGTAACTCTCCTTTGAATTATCCGTTTCACTTCGAGTCTGATCATCTTCACTAGAATCATCAATGTGTAGTGATCTTATTTCAAGCGGTCTATATCCTGAACTTTGACCCTCCTCACGTATGGTTGTATAATTTTGAACTACATCAATTTCCTTATCATGACAAGACTCTTCAGATAATGAATCCCACTCATACTCATTTGAATTAGTTTCATGAGCATCACTAGCTTGTAGTTGTAGGATTCTTTCAACAACTTTTCTGGTTTCTTCTCTAGATTCTCCTATATACCCCAATCCTATTTATCTTTGGCTCGCATGGTGACAGGTTGTATTGGTTCTATGATGTCTTCTTTCCTTTTACCAATAGGACCTTTTCCCTCATATCTTGTCTTTTCCATGATTGTCTTTCCTTTTCCATACTGCTCTGCCTATACATTTGAGGTGGATGCTTGTGATGATTCTTCATCTTTGTACAACTAGTTTAAAACGTCCTTGTCATCATAATCATCCACTAATGTGCCTGCTCTTACAAAGGTTCCATCAAATAGTGTGGTGGGTTATGATGATTGTTTCCTTGATGTTGATGGTCATCCATATGACTTTGGAGAAGATGAAAGTTGTGGTAAACATAAGGATTGTTGAAATGAGTATTCCCCCGTGCCTTTTTCTTTCAATTGGATCTTGGAAACTTGTTCTTATAAGGATTCAAGTACCTGATTTTGTGGAGTAGGATTTGATGTACTTTCTTTACTTGAGGGATTGGCATCACCGATATCCTTATCCTTTGATTGGTCCTTTTTCTCAACCCATTTTGACAAGGAATTTAATTGTTTCCCATCATTTGATAAACCCTGAGTTGGGGCTTCCCTATTGCATAGTAAAAAATTATCTTGGGTAGTCTTGAGGTTGTAACAATATTGGGGGTTATTTGAGTTAGCTGCAATAGTGATTTCCTACCCATTGAACGGGAACTTCAAACACTAGTGATATGTGGATGATACTACTTGCATGTCATGAGTCCAAGGTCTTCCCAAGAGTATGTTGTAGGTTAACTCTTGTCTAACACCTGGCATACTATATCTCTGACAATTGGTCCCACTTAAATAGGTAGCACTATCGATCCTTGTGAAGATCTTTCTTCGTCATCATATGCTTTTATTATGATTTTCCTCCTAGGATCAATAGCATTTTCTGAATAGCCTAGTGCACAAACAAGTTTCAAAGTACAGATATTCAGGCTAGCTCCTCCATCTATTAGGACATGTTTAACATGGTGCTTGTGGATTAGGACCTCAATGTGTAGGGCAGCATTGTGGGGATGATTGATAGATACATTATCATGTTTAGAAAAGGATAAGTAGTGTGGTGCAGTCAAATGTCCCACCATAGTTTGGAATTGGAAAACTTCTAAATTTTTTGGAACCGTGGTGGCAACTAGAACTTGTTCTAGGATTTCCTTATGAGCAGGTGAAATCTTGAGAAGTTCTTGTTGGAAAAATAAGGACAGACAACTGAGAGGCGGGGTGAATCAATTGTCACAAAATAATAAAATTTTCAAACTTTACTTAACTTAATCTTAGATCTGATGAATAAGTAATTAACCATAAGTAATTAACACATCAGAGGGACAAAGAACACCAAGATTTTTTACGTGGAAACCCTATTAGGGGAAACACCATGGTGGATGTTAGTCCACAAGATTATACCCTGTTAAAATTATAATGACAAATAATAAGGGGAATGCAAATGCATTCAGGCACACTACCTAGAGCTCACTACTTAAATACAAAAGGGGCTCACTACCCAATAATACATAATAGGATTAAAATATAGAGGGTATGAACTAAAAGAATAGCTTCTCCACAAGCCTAATTACAGTTCCAATTAAGTACAGAAACTCCTTCACAAACTACTTCACACTTCGCTCGACTTATTCACACTCTGCTCTATAATTGAATGATATTCGCACATACACACATAAGAGCACACTCATCACCTTTCCTACACACAATACCAATGAACCAATCACTCTTATATATCTGCTACATGAGATTTCACCAATAATGTAGGAAAAAATTCCTGACCACAAGCACACCGATCAATGTGGACATACCACAAAGATAGAGCATGATCCAGAAACATCCAAGAACACCAAGAAACAATAGAGAAACATTTGTAGCAACTAAGATTTCTAGAATCACATAAACTTCATTCAAGAACACTAATAGAGACCACAAAAACACTGTCAGACCACGACATGATCAAATCTATACGCAGACCTCTGAAACTTCCAATAGATGATCTAGATACACTCATCAAAAAACCCTTTAGTCTACAGTAGTTCAAATTCAACATAAGGAACAAGATGCCTTCAAGACCTGCACAATTCCACATAGAACCTGGAACACTTTATTTTACAATTTTCTCAATATCCTCAACATATACCACCTCTAGTACACCAAATACTAATAGTGTTAACATCAATGACAACCACATATCAGCAACACATCCACAACATCCAACAATCTCCCCCTTTTGTATTGATGGCAACACATGATGTAAAAATACCATCAACCCAACACACTGGCTTTCCCTTTGGTTCTGACCCTTCTCCTCAACTTCTCTTCAATTCTTAAAGGGATTTTTCACATTGTGCTTCTCCCCTTTTGACATCAATAGAAAAGGTAACCATGACCTTTCCATATACAAGATTTGAACCACATATCTGCACATCTTACTACTCCCCCTGAGTAGTATCCACAGAAACATCAATCTGGATCAAAATATAGCAATGTAGCTCATGGATTGATGCAAGTAAACGCATCTTCTTAGTTCTCATCAGGAGGGGTAACTACCCCTAGCATTCCTTTTAGATACTCAAAAGTATCCTTTGGCAATGGTTTAGGAATGATTTCTGCAATTTGTTCTTTGGTAGGCACATACTACAATCTGACTTCTTTCTCATTCACTTTCTCCCTCAAGAAATGAAACCTGATTGATATATGCTTAGTCTTAGAGTGTAGTACTAGATTCTTTAAAATAATTATTACATTTGAATTTTCACAGTATATGGGAATAGGATCTTCATATATCACCCTAATATCCTTCAACATTTGTTTCATCCATATTAATTGAGTACAATTGTTTGTAGTAGCAATATATTCTACTTTAGTAGTAGATAGAGAAATGTATTTTTTCTTTTTGCTCAACTAGGACACCAACTTCTTCCCTAGGAAGAAAGCACCACCACTAGTATACTTTTTTTTCATCTACATCACCAACCCAATCCGCATTAGTATATGCACTTAGAGTGAGATCATTATCCTTTGGATACCAAAGTCCAAAGTCAATTATTCCTTTCAGATATCTAAAGATCCTCTTGACAGCATTTACATGTGATTCTTTTGGATCAGCTTGAAATCTAGCAACCATACATACAACATTCATAATATATGGTCTAGTCTGAGTTAAATAAAGTAATCCATCGATCATTGACCTATATCTAGTTTAATTTTCTTTAGGAGAATCATCATTCTGTGTTAGCTTACATATGGTCACCATGGGAGTACCTACAGGCTTTGAATCTTCCATCCCAAATTTCTTTAGTAGCTCTCTCACATATTTGGACTGAGATATGAATATCCCCTTGTCTAACTGGGTCACTTGTAATCCTAGAAAGAACTTCATATCTCCAATCATACGCATCTCAAATTCATCCTTCATCTCATTAGCAAACTTCATACATGGATGGTCATCTCCTCCAAAAATGATGTCATCAACAAAGAGTTTTACAATTAATTCTTTATCATGATCCAATTTGAAGTATAAGTTGCTATCAGTAGTACCTTTAGTGAATCCAAGCTTTAGTAAGTATTTTTCCAATCTAGCATACCAGGCTCTAGGGGCTTGCTTGAGTCCATATAGAGATTTCTTCAAGTAGCAGACCATATCTTCCTTGTTAGTTAGTTGAAATCCATCCAATTGTTCAATATATACTTCTTCTATTTCTCCATTCAGAAATACTAACTTCACATCCATCTGATAGACTTTATAGTCCTTGTATGTAGCATAAGCAAGAAATAATCTAACAGCTTCGATTCTAGCAATAGGTGTAAAAGTTTCTTCAAAATCAACACCTTCCATCTGAGAATACCCTTGACATACCAGTCTTGCTTTGTTCTGGACCACTTCATGTTGTTCACTCAGCTTGTTCCTAAACACCCATTTAGTACAAATCACATTCTTGTCTTTAGGTCTGGGGACCAGTATCCATGTGTCATTCTTTTCAATTTGTGTCAGCTCTTCCTTCATAGCTTCCATCCAGTGTTCATCTTGATAGGATTTAGTGACATTTTTAGGTTCAATCTTGGAAATCGGGCAGTATTCTTCTGTAATCTTCCTTCTAGTTTGCACTCCTTTATTCTTATCTCCTATAATTTTTCTTTCAGAATGGTTTATCTTTACATACCTTGGATTTTTGGAATTTTCTTGAACTTCTGATTCTTTGATCTTCCTTCAGTACTTGCACTCGTCTCTTCTTCTTGACTACCTTGACTTACTGGAACAAATTGGGGTTGCTTTACTAGAACAACTAGAACATATGGCACAACTTGAAGTTGATTCTATGTCTAAACATTCTTCCCTTTGTTTGTATTGTCTTCATCATAATCATATCCACAATATCTTGATGGTTTGATAGAATCCTCATCAACCTTGACATTTGCACTCTCAACCATCTTTCTCAATCTTTTGTTATAGCATTGGTAGGCCTTGCTCTTAGTAGAATAACCTAAAAATATTCCTTCATCACTCCATGCATCAAACTTACCTATATCATCATCTCTCTCGATATAACATTTGCTTCCAAAGATCTTGAAATACTTAACAGTAGGTGTGTAACCAAACCATATCTCAAAAGGGGTCTTACCAAAATTGCCATTAACATTTACCTGGTTTAAATTATACACAAAAATCCTTACAACTTCACTCCAATAGATTTGGGAAACATTTCTTTCTAACATCATTATTCTAGCATGATCCAAAATTATTTTATTCTTTCTTTCTGCAACTCCATTCTATTGAGGGGTTCAGGGAGCAGATAATTGTCTTCTAATTCCATGTTCTTCACAAAAATATTTGAACTCCCTAGAGGTGAACTCACCACCTCTATCAGATCTCAAACACTTGATTTTCAGACCTTTCTCATTTTCTACCATAGCCTTGAAAATTTTGAACTTTTCCAATGCTTCACATTTTTCTCTTAAAAAGGAAACCCATATCATTCTATAATAATCAACATAAAGTACCTTTCTCCATGAATGCTTCTGGTTCTGGAGGGACCATAGAGGTCAGTATGTAGCAGCTCCAACAAATCATTTGAATGAAATTTTTTGCTCTGAAAAGAGACTCTAGTCTGTTTACCCATTTGGAATTCCTTACAAAGAGTGTTAGTAGGCTTCACTAACTTAGGTAGATCTCTTACTGCTTGAGTGGAACTTACCTTGACAATGTTATCAAAATTTACATAACATAGCCTTTTATGCCACAATCATCTTTCATCTACTTGAGCAATTAAACAATTCCCACTAGCAATATTGAGGTCAAAAATATTACCTTTTGTTTGTTTACCAGTAGCAATCATATTGCTAGAACTTCCATGAATCTTTTATCTTCCATTTTTGAATTGTAGATCATAGTCTTTGCCCACCATTTGTCCAACACTCAAAAGATTGTGCTTCAAGCCCTCCACATAAAGAGCATCATCAATGTTATCCTTACCACCAAGACAAATAGAACCTCTACCATGAATCACACCAGCATTGTTGTCTCCAAATCTTACAACACCACCATCATATTTCTCTAGGCTTACAAATTTGTTTTTATCACTAGTCATATGATGTGAGCATCCACTATCAATGACCCACTCATCTTTTTCTTCAACTCAAACTGTAAGAGCTTTTTCATCTTTAGCAAATTCAGTAGCCACAGGTTTATCTTCAATGGTAGCAATGAAAACCCATTCATCTTCATTTCTAGTATCTTTATCAGACTCATCATCAGTCACTCCTTCTTTAGCAAAGTAACATTTCTTTTGGAATCTAGACTTGTTAGGCTTAGATCTAGGGACCCTTTCAGGACATCTTGATGCAAAAGGACCTATTTTACTACACGAAAAACATTTAATAGGTAACACTCCTTCATACTTACCTTTCCCTCTTCCTTCTTTCTTTACAATTAGTGCTTCCAATTCTTCTACCTCTCTTTCTTTGTCTTCAAGCTGCTCTATTTCTTCATCATACTTCGATATCTTTCTCGAACACTCTCCCAGAATATATCTTTGCTTGTTACTTTTGGATACAGTAGCCTTGAATGCAGATTCAGTCTTCGAAATAGATTCACCAAATTCACTTAATTCAAAAGTAGCTAGCTTACCAACCAACGTGTCTCTTGACATTGTTGTTACTAATCTAAGCTCTTCAATAGCATGAGCCTTCACTTTTTAGGAGGGAGGAAAGGATCTGATTATCTTAGCCACAATTTCATCCTCATCCAGAGAACCACTGACACATGTAATACCCATCACTATTTCATTTACTCTTTGCATAAAAGAGGTGATATTTTCATCTTCACTCATCTTCAAATTTTCATACTCGCCTTTTAGACTTTGAAGCTTAGCCATCTTAACCTGTGCATCTCCTTCATATAAATTTTCTAGCTTCGTCCAAATCTCATGAGTTGTCTGCAATCCTACCACATTAGCCATCTTTGAATCTGTCATAGCACTCACCAAAGCTTCTATAGCCCTGATATTATTTTCAGCATCTTTGATCTCATCAATAGTGGAGGGACCATTCTCAGGAATAACATATGGATCTTTTGTAATCTTCCAGTATGCTTCACCAATACACCTTAGGTGACATCACATCCTGGCTTTCCATAGTGAGTAGTTAGTTCCATCAAATCTTGGATTTTCCTTCTTAAATGTTGTCATCTCAGATCACCTCAAGCTTTCAAACTTCTTCAGAGGAACCAGCTTTGATACCAATTTTTGGAAAAATAAGGACAGACAACTAAGAGGGGGGTGAATCAATTGTCACAAAATAATAAAATTTTCAAACTTTAATTAACTTAATCTCAAATCTGATGAATAAGAAATTAACCATAAGTAATTAACACATCAAAGAGACAAAGAACACCAAGATTTTTTGTGTGGAAACCTTATTAGGGGAAAAACCACAGTGGATGTTAGTCCACAAGATTATACCCTGTTAAAAGTATAATGAGAAATAATAAGGGGAATGCACATGCATTCAGGCACACTTCCTAGAGTTCATTGCTCAAATACAAAAGGGGCTCACTGCCCAACAATACAAAATAGGATTAAAATCTGGAGGGTATGAATAGAAAGAATAGTTTCTCCACAAACCTGATTATAGTTCCAATTAAACACAAAAAACTCCTTCACAAACTACTTCATGCTTCACTCGACCTTCTTCACACTCTGATTTGTAATCGAATGTTATTCGCACATACACACATAAGAGAATACTCATCACCTTTCCTACACACAATACCGATGAACCAATCGCTCTTATATATCCACTACATGAGATTTCACCAATAACTTAGTCGGCCAGGAAATTAAAACATATTTGCAATGTCGGCCCAAATTTACAAATAAAATTTTAATGTGAATCCACCAAGGTCGGCCATAGCATAGTGGAGACCCAAATTTAAAATTCCAACACAAAAAGACTTCTATTAATTTCACCTTGATGATCCACAACACGCTACCACCAACATGTCAGCGAAGAACAAGAAAAAAAAACATACATAGGAAACAAAATTTGACCACAAGCTCACCGATCAATGTGGACATACCACAAAGATAGAGCACGATCCAGAAACATCCAAGAACACCAAGAAACAACAAAGAAACATCCACAGCAACTGATATTTCCAAAATCACATAAACTTCATTCAGGAACACTAACAGAGACCACATAAACACTGTCATACCACAACATGATCAAATCTATACGCAGACCTCTAAAACTTCTGGTAGATGATCTAGATACACTCATCAAAAAACCCTTTAGTCCACAGTAATTGAACTTCAACATAAGGAACAAGATGCCTTCAATACCTGCATAGTTCCACAGGGAACATGGAACACTTTCTTTTACAATTTTCTCAATATCCTCGACATATACTGCCCCTAGTACACCAAATGCTAATAATGTTGACATCAATGAAAACCACATATCAGCAACACATCCACAACATCCAATAGTTCTAATATGGATATTTGTGCGGGTATCTTATGCAACTGATCCACTATGTTATATTGGGTTGTAGGGATAATAGTTGATTTGGACGTGGAAGGGGTAGCTCCTTTCAATGTTACCTTGGCTTATCCTTGTGTGATTGTATTGGTGGGTGTGTTGTCTTGTTGTTCCTTGATTTTGATAACATTGATTTGATGTGAGGTAGTGTCAACATTATGGTGATGATTTTTAATAGCAATGATGTTTTTTTCATGTCCAATGGTGTCATCGTTTGTTAGGTTATCATTGACAAGAGGATCTGATTTGTCATGGGTTGGATCATCGACCACCTCAATATATAGAATGGTGGTGTCATAGACATAGTTTATGTTCTTTCCCTTGTTGTTTGATGATGAAGACTCTCCTTTCTCATAGTTTGGTTGAGCATTCTTGAATGCTCCATGGTCATTGTTTGTTTGGATTCCTTCTACAAATATCGTCTTGTTGTCAATTAGATCTTGTATCAAGTGTTTCAACTGCATGCAATCGTTGGTTTTATGTCCCTTGTTGCGGTGAAACTCACAGAAATGGGCCTCATTCTACCATGGGGGTTTAACTTGTGGTTCCCAATTTCTTGCTTCTGGTATAGTTATGACTTTATCTTTGAGAAGTTCTTTTAATGTTGATTCTGGTGATTTCCCAAAAAGTGTGAACCTCCTTCAATTTGAGGATGCTCGATACGATGGTGTTCTAGATCTAGCATTACCTTGATTGTTCCTTTGGTTGGCATTTTGGTTGTTTCCTTGATTGTTGCCTTGTTTGTTGCTTTAGTTTTTGGGGGGGTTGTTATTCTGATTAGTTTTGGTGGCAGATATAGTTAGGTTGAATACAGGTTTTGCATTTTGACCTTCGGTTGTACCATCATTGATTCCAACATTCTTGTTTCATTGCCAAAACTTGGGTTTATCACCACTATTGTAATTGTTGGAGTTTGATGAGTTGTTTTTATTGCATATCTTGATGACTCCTCTCTTGACTAAGGAATCCTCAATTTTAATCACGTTCTCAATCAATTTTTTGAAGGTTGGGGGACATTGTAATTTCAATCTATAACTCATCTCGTCATTAAGGTTGTCAATAAAGATTTCTATCTTTTCCTTTTCTAGTATGGGATGAGAGTATCGTGCAAATAACCTTCTCCATTTTTGCAAGAATATAAGGAACGATTCACCCTTCTTTTGTTTCAATTTACAAATATCTTTCATAGTAATGTCATGTTGGATGTTGTAAGAATATTGGGTGATGAACTTGTTGACTAATTCCTCAAAGTTGTTAATTGGTGGGGTGAGTTTGGAGAACCATTCAAGACAATTTCCACCTAAGCTTCTTGGGAATAATCTCATCAAATATTTTTCCTCATATGCAAATTCAAGACTCATGGTCCTAAATTCTCTCACATGGTCTATTGAATTGGTTTTTCCATTGTATTTGTCATACTTTGGGAATTCACAATGTTTAGGAAAGGGTATCATGTGGATATCTTGATCAAATAGATAGGGACAAATGTCTTGGATCAAGTATCATTTTCAAGTCCCTCTTTGCATATCAAGTATTTTTTGTTGAAGGTTCTTCATTTGGTGAGTTAAAGCAACGACTTGTTCAGGATCATTTTTTGGAATTTTTGGGTGGACCCTTCAATTGATTCACGTCAAAATCATCTGGAAATTTGGAACCTTGTTTAGCTAGCATAAGGAGGTATTTTTCCCCATTTCTTTCAAAAATATTTTCTAAACACTTGTGTAAACTGGGGTCTTGTTCAGCATATTGGATATCTTCTTCGATTATTTCTTCCCCGTCAGTGTTGTTGATTCCACGAAAAGGATTCTCTTCATCCTCCGCCATGGTGTTTTGTGTTTCATTGTTTTTAGTTTTGGTGTTTTGAGTCTCAATGATTGAAGTTTCAATGGTTGGAATTTCAATGTTTGGAGTTTCAATGGTTGGAGTTTCGATGTTTTGATTTTCAAGCCCTTTTTCCTTGAGCTTTTGTTTTTGCAACCTTGTTTGAATGAGCATACAAGTGTTATAGTTTTGACTAAACTTTGATCTAGGTTTTGGAAAAGTACCAAGGATTACAACTAAGTCAAATAGAATGAAAAATTCTAATGAGACTGAGTTTGATTTGATTATATATCTTCATTTCATGATGATGAAACTAGGCCTGATAATCAAAGGTGTGATAAATTTGATGATGTTGGTACTTTGTGATGTTAGATCTTGGTTTAGGTTGAAAATTCCACTTGTAGAGGTCAATGTTAACAAGTTTGAATTCTAAGGTACGTAAGGAATGATTTTGGACTTTGAGAAAGTTTCAAAATGTTGGTTCAAACTGTGAAACCGAAGGGAAATTTTCTTCCTAAATGAGGTACTCAAATCTTTGGAAAAGTCATGGATTTTGACAATAGTAAAAGATGTATAATTCAGGATTGTTCTTGCAAGCTCTTTTGTAGAAATTGAAGGCCAACCTCTCTCTAAATTTGTAGAGTGTTGTGAGACATTTTTTATGTTCTCTTGGACTAAGAGGTTTGGACTTTGGTTTCCAAATTTTAATCTTTCATGAAATCATTTGGTAACACACATGTTCAGACTCTTTTTTGCCTAAGGACTAGTTGAATACTATTGAGGATTCCCAAGATGAGACTGACTGTCGGATAGGAGATGGACCTAGGTCACTATTTTGTGTTTTGCAAAAGGCACCAAAACAAAGACAAAAGGTGTCATAGAATGTGCAAAAGGTGCCAAAACAGGTACAAACTTGGTTTTTTTGAAAGTTTGCTTGGTTTTCTTAATTTTCCAATGGGAGACTTGGTTGTTTCACTAAATGCAATTCTGAATCAAGGTTTTCATTTTTGGCATGTGACATTTTATTTGTTTTGAAAACACTTGGATAAAGACACATCAAGCAATGCACACTCCTAAGGTTGTGAAAGACTATATTCTTTTGGATTCCACATGATTTTTACCCCAACCACACTTATTCTTAGTGGATGACTAGATGTTTGATCCCACTAGCTCCCCTCCACAGCACTCACTTCTCAAGGCAGCCAAGCATCAATACCCATGAATCTCCCATGGAATATTTTTCATCTCTACTAAAAATTACGAGAATGTGGATGCCTTTGCAACGACCGTTGATGTACCAAAGAATAAATAAAGTTTTTTGGAAAAACTATAACGAGTTTTAATGTGGGAATTCTATTCATGGGGGATAATCCATGTGGTGAGAGACCATTGCTATCCTTCTCGTCAGAACTATCCTCTTGATATTGGCATTTGTTCCAATATCCACATTTATATACCGGTTGGAAGTTGCTTGGCTTTATCATGTTACCGGTTGGGTCATTCCCTTGGGTGATTACTTTTTCCCACAAGGAAAGCCCTCTAAGATAAACAAAAGCAAGCAAGTATACCCATAGTTCAATCAATCTTTATTCCACATGAATAAAGAGAGAACACATGTGATATACTCAACTCACACTCGCACACAAAAAGTGAATGGGTCTAGCTTTTTAGGACCACCCAATTAAGGGGAGAGAATATCCCTACCATTCATCAAGCACAAAAGACATGGTGTTCATTAACCTTGTAACTAATCTATGTTCCTAACTTAACCAAAAGGAAACAATTAAATCACTTCCAACCCTAGCAATTTATGTCAATATTTTGATAAGAATGTCTTTGACAGTGAATCTGGGAAACCTACAAAACAACAACACAAAGTATTAGCCTTTGGATTTAGTGAAAAATAGGGAAACTACAAAAGGCACCAAAACAGAGACAAAAGGTGCCACAAAATGGGAAAAAGGCACCAAAATAGAGACAAAAGGTGCCAAAACAGAGACAAGAGGTGCTAGAAGGTGCAAAAGGCACCAAAATAGGTGCAAAAGGCTCCAAAATAGGTGCAAGAGGAGCCAAAACAAGTGCAAGAGCTGCCAAAATGGGTGCAAGAGGTGCCAAAACGGGTGCAAGAAGCACTAGAAGTTTCAAGTCTGAACCTATGAATATAAATTTTCAAGCATGTTAATAATAAACTAAGGCCCCACGGTGGGCGCCATTTTTTGGGTGTGTGAAATGTGTAAAGATAGTATCAACACAAACCTTATTGAAATGAATTATATTAAAAATTCAAAGTAAAGAAGCTATTATAAATTGCAATTTAACGAATCTTTCAAGAATGTCTCATTGTCCTCTATTCTTAATGATTCTTTTAACCTTTTGGCCCTCAGATTTCTATGTGCACAAAGGCTATTAGAATGACACTTAAGAAACCAGATTAGTAGTCAACATGCAAGCCAACTATGCTCCTACATGCAACTATACGATGGTAAGGATAATGTATGCCATGATAAATAGATGATGGTGTTTATGATGAATGAAAAAACGGTGGTGGATACTATGGTAGTGATCTATATGATGCCATATATGATTCTACATATGCTCAAATGAAAAAACTATGAAAGACTAAGATGATACTCCATATGCTCAAATTCTACTTATGAAAATGTAAATATAAAATACAACTATGATGCAAAGGATGACATAAAATGCAACTATGAAGCAAAGTGTTAGTCTAAGATTTAACTAAGATGCAAAACATGATATAACAATTAACTATAATACTCCAAAAGTGCTCCCAAGCCCAAATGATAAATTTTCATGATAACTTTACTTCAAATGTGGATGCCAAATACAATACCCAAGGGTTGTATTTATAGCCTTTTCCAAGCATATAGTGAGGTGGCAATAATCAATGGTCTAGATTCGAACAAGAATAATGGATGGTGAAGATGAAGAGAATCAAGATGGTGTCCCCTTGACCAAAGACAACATGCCATTTGGATGGAAGATTCAAGTGTGGGAAGAGAAGACCATGTGCTCCAAAATTGGTAGAAGTGTGTGAGGAACGAGCCATGTGCTCCAAAATTGGTGGAAGTGTGGGAGGAATAAGCCATGTGCTTTTTAAAATGAGTTGAAGATAATTCTAATTAAAAATTAGAGTTATTTATTTTCATGTGACCTTGGTGAGGTGGCACAAAAAGTTGTAGACATGTGCTTTAATTCCTAATTGAGATTAGTGGAGATTAATTATATAAAACAAGCTTAGGGTTCAAGTTGTTTATTTAATTAATTTAGAATAATATGTTTTAGATTTGGAGAATTTGGAAAATGAACAATATAAATAAATTGATAATTTATTTATACGTAGTTGAAATATCAACTAAATAGCTAGTATTTAATTAATTAAAGGTCACGACTGATTTTAGGTGTATACAAAAAGAACTAAAAATAAAATATAGAGTACTACTAATTTATTACCAAACTTTAGTAAAAGTTTAGTGTTTAATTCGTATACTTTTAGAATTGGATTTAGTTATTAAATTACTATTAATAAATATTATTTTGAAGCTATTTTATTTTTTACATATATAATAATATTATTATATATGTCATTCATTGTATAGTGTGATTGTTAAATCATGACATTATTGTTGCAACCACAATAGTTCAACCCCCTAATAAAACATTAAAATCATGGACATTATGTTCTTATTCATCCATCATGGTCATGGATTCATTTATGATCTCACCTAATAATAATATATATAATGACTAAAAATAATATTACTATACATATTATTAAATTTAACATAGATTATATATTATAATTTTATATTTTTAATATTATATTTCGCATGAATTAAGAAAACTATAACTTCTATGTAAAATTTCATATGAACAAAGACTTAATGTGACATAAGAAAGCCTTAATTTCAATATAATTAAGGAAAGACCTACTTTTATCTTAAATTTAGTTTTCAAATTCAAATTTTAATATCAACAAAATATATGGGAAGCATCCTTATCCATTTTTCTAATTATTATCATCTCAAAGTTTCTTCCATATTTGCACAATAAGGAGAAATAGCAAGAGCTAGTCAAGTGAATTAGCTATAGTTGAACCATCTAGCAATGCCTCTTGTAGGCTAGCTATAATTTCGTACTGCAAGTGATAGAGAGATACGGTGTCAAAAAGAAGGATGTGATTAGTCTCACTAACCATGATTTCTTCTCATAGTATGAGAATCATGTGAGATTTTTTTTGGTTTCCATGGATAGAAAAATCTACACCCACAATTACATGTTTTTTTTATTAGTGTTGGTTGAAATGTATATAAATGTATATGAATGTTGGATAAATTTAAGAGTTATTTTATTTATTTAAAAAATATTATCTTAAAATAAATAAATCAATAATTTTAAAGTAAATATACAATTATTTAGATATATTAAATATTTATCAAAGAATATATATCTATATAAAAATAATATTACATATATATATTATATATAATAATAATATTTTATATATATTATATATAATAATATTACTTATATATTATATATAATAATAATATTACTTATATATTATATATAATAATAATATTACTTATATATTATATATAATAATAATATTACTTATATATGTAAGTATAATTAAATTAGAACTATTTATTTATTACAATATGCAAACATAGATATATTTTTTATTTTTTTATTTAATAATTATTTATTATATCTAGTTTTTACTTTTATTTCATTTGATTTTCATGTGTAATTTTTAAATTTAATTATTATTTTTATATTAAAAATAGGGGAAGCGACTCTAAACCCAAGAGTTTAAAGAGTAGCAAATAGAAGTATAGAGACCAACAAGGCCTACCAAACAAAACCAAACAAAAGGAGGCACACAAACTTTAGATTAACATAAAGCATAAAAAGTAGCAAAAAAAACAAAGGCATGCAAGCCAAAGAGTAGCAAAAACAACAAAGACAACAAAATAGAACCAACAAATTTAGCGTTTAGAAGAACTAATCATATCCCAATCTGACTTCAACTTATCAAGAGCAACCTTCCAGTCCTTCTCCTTAATATTATCTATATTTGATGTCATCTAAGTCATCTCCTCTTATTCTTTCCCAAATTTCCTCTTGATTTTTCTTAATTGGACTTACCAGACACAATCCCAAAGATTCCATAGTGCATGATCCCTTCCACAATAGTAGTTATATTGCCAACATCTTCCTCTAGGGTAGAATTCATATTTCTTATTTTATCACCATCCCATTTGGAATCAACATCTAGGGTGTAGCTATTTTTTTCCTTCGGTTTGATCTTTTGTGCCTTGTCGGGGATCATAGTGTGAAGCAAGAAGGCTTTCTCCTTGTTAAAACTCCACAAATTCACACAACAACAACAGCTATATAGAGATTGCAACACAAGATTGATTTTTTTTTTACATAAAATAAACTCAATTACAATCTTCAATTCAATAACAATTATGCACTCATATAATCAAATACATGACAATTCTCTGCAACAAATTATTTATTTCAATAATCTTCATAATCTCTCACAGCCAAACTCATATTTCATAAATCAAACATCTATAATTTCTATCTTAGCTTCAACATTATAGCATTCCCCCTCTGTTCTCTTCTAACTATGAACTCTTTACTTCCACTTCATATTTATTTTGAGCTTCCTCTCTTTTTAGTAGTTGTTCCCCCTTATCTACCATGCAATCAACCAATATACACTTTCCTTTTTATTCACTCTCCTTTCTATGGAGCTCGCATTGAATTCTTTCCATTTTTCTACCTGTGTGCCCCTCTCCTATTCCTCTTGCAATTTAAAATTTTTAAATTTTCCCTTAACCTGGATGCAACATGCTCACCCTTCCACAAATCCAAGTTGCATTAAAACTGCTCCTTTCTTTCCAAATGTTTGGAATGCCAAGTACATATTAAATTAATCACTTTCATTTTCTTTTATTAAGCTGCATTTTCATCTCCTTAAATGTTGTGTGGTATATATGGCTTTTACTTCATGTGCCATAGAAAAATGGCCCCTTGACATTTTCATGGTCTTTTAGGCCTCTCTTCACGATACTTGATCCATTTCACTTTGATATAATATTGTAATGTGACTTAAACATTCACATTAGGTCCTAAAAAATCAAATTATGGTGTCTTGTGAAGGTGTTGTGAAATGTTGTAAAACATTTCTACACTTTTCTAGACTCTATTCATTACAATTCATCTAAAAAACACCTTTTCATCACTTATCAAGTCCTATTTTGAAGTGTTGTAAAGTCTTGTAACAAGATTTCAAGCTTTTCTAGGCATAATTTCCTTGTTTGCACTTTTCTTATGCTTTATTTGACCCCTTTATGACCTTATAAGGCTTAATTAAGTTTATTGTTTAATGTAAACCCAACAAATAACATTAAATGTGACTTAATTCCTGACACCCACTTTCAGGTCCAAGGTGGAACCCATTTTCCATGGGTGGTGAATGAGTCCCCCTTGGCTCCAAATTCAAAAAAAATCAAATTTATTTTCAGGTTTTTATTCAAAATTACTTGATGTCATCGTATGATGAGGTATCAATGGGTTACTAAGGCACAAGAGTGTATAAATAAGTGTTTTTACATCTATTTCAACCCCCATTCATTCATTGATTCATCCAAGCATTCACTCATCCATTCAAGCACTTTGCATCATTCAATCAAGCATCTTGGAGCATCCACTGACATATCTTTAGATTTTGAGCATCAAAGATGTGGTAAGTTTTGTTGGTATGTGGTGACTGATCATATTATATTGTACACCCCAGCATGTATCCTCACCGGGGTCTAGGGCCAAGTCGGGCCCTAAGCGGGGGTTCAAGGGCGGCAACCTCCAAGAAAAAAAAAATTCCCATTTTTTTTGCTTCATCACCAAAAAAGAAGGAAAAATGACTTTGTAAAACCCTAATTCTAGAAGCTTCTAAAAAGCTTGTTATAAGGGGTTGGGATGGGGGTTACACTATGTATAAAAATCAATTGTTCATGAGCTTGTAATAAGTTTTGCACTAGATAATAAAATCATTGGATGGCTGCAATTTTGTGGATGTAGCTCAGATTCGGTGAACCACATTAAATTATGTGTTGTCTTGTTTCTGCTATAATTTTTTGTGTGTTTATTTCTTTGTTTTATTGATCAAATCTACATTTAACTATTAGATATTTGCTTCTAACCCTAACAAGTTTATGATATTTTCATGTTATCTATTTATCTATTTAGCATTGTGTCAAAACACACACCACTAACTCCCTCCAACAATATTGCATCTTTCTCCATTTTACCCTTATGGACTCATGTCCACCACAACCCAACCTCCTTGACCAAATTTTTTCCACACTCCTCTCCTCTTCTATGGGTTCAAACCAACCTTTAACCAACCACCTCCACCAAAATCCTGCATCATCTTCCACTATCTCCACAAGCAAATATGGAACATCTACTACACACTCTTGCTCTCTATCCCTCTTTCCTTTTATCATCTTATTTGAAAACAAAATATCATTATCAGAAAAAAAAAATTTACCTCATCTTTATTCACAACTACAACTTGTATTTCCTCCTCTTTCGTTGCAACGTGCATCTTCTCATCTTCATCAGCAATCTTCTCAAGCCACTCTTCTTCTATTGCCAAAATTTTTGCTAATAAATCATCATCTTCTCCATGCTCTATTACTAGAACCTCTTTGTATTCCATCACTCCATCTTCATCCTCTTCATTCTTGCTACCCACTTTTTCATCTTCAACCGTTGTTGCACACAACTCTTCATCTTCCTCATTATTTCCTTTCATGCCTTTCTCATGGCATAACTTTGCTACAAACTTATCACCCTTTCCTTTGTCATGCTTGATAATTTCTTCACGCTACTAGGATTCCAATCTATCCACTCTTGCATTAATTTCAACCATCATTACCAAAATCTTCCTCTTCTCATATTGCATCCAACCCTCCCATATCATGGGCTTCTTCCTTGAATCAATATTCCCATCTCACTTTCTTTTGCAATCTCACCTCAATCTACAATATGCATCATAGTCTCAATATTTTTGTAGCTTCAAGATCTCTCGCTACTCAGGACTCCTCATACACCTTCAATAGCCCTCACAAGCTTCTTCTCTATCGCCTTCTTTCTTCCACTCTACCCACCAATCCTAGTGTGGACTGCCTCACGATCAACAGTCTGTCCACACACATAGAATCATCAACTCTGATACCAATTGAAGCAAGAAGGATTTATCCTTCTTGCTAAAACTCCACAAATTCACACAACAAAAACAAATATATAGAGATTGCAACACAAGATTTAGCTTTATAATCTTCATAATCACCCCTTTGTTTTGTTCTACGTATGAACTATTTTCTTCCACTTCATATTTATTTTGATCTTCCTCTCTTTTTAGTAGTTGTACCCCCTTATCTACCATGTAACCCACCAATCTACACTCTCCTTTTTATTCACTCTCCTTTCTATGGAGCGTTTCATTCTTTCCATTTTTCTACCTACATTCTCCTCTCTTATTCTTTTTGTAGTTTAAAATTTATAAACCTTCCCTTAACCTGGACACAACATGCTCACCCTTCCACAAATTCAAGTTGCATTAAAACTGCTCCTTTCTTGCCAAACGTTTGGTATGCTAGGTACATATTAAATTAAGCACTTTCATTTTCTTTTATTAAGCTGCCTTTTCATTTCTTTATGTTGTGTGGGGTGATCCCACAATACTAGTTTGCAATTTTTGGTTAAACTAGACACTAAACTGATTTTTTATAACTAAATCTTCACTCTCGGGCACCTCTAGTAGCTTAACTGTGAGGAATTTGAAGATGATGAAAAGTAGTGATTTTTGACATTTTTTCTATAGATTCTACATTTTTTTTTTCAAAATTTTTGGAATTAGATTGCACTTCTTTTTCCATCTCCTTTGAAAACTAGTTTTTTTAGTAAACACCATTTTTAAGGAGTGACACTCACCACATGTACAACATAATTTTTTTTCCATGAAGGATAAAATTCTATTTTTTTTGAATTTAGATTTGTAACTACAATATCTAGTGCTTTAAATTGGTTTCATGGTGTTTTATAGAATATTTTTTCCTTAATAAAGTTTCAAAGTCAAACCAATTACAATTTAGACATAGGCGGACCGTATACAACATAACTTTTTTTGTATGTATAAAAATTTAATTTTTTTTTTTTTTGTTGGATTAAGGACTTTGATATCTAGTGTACTAATATTTTTCAAAAAAAAAATTGATAATCTACTATTTTTCCACATGTGCATAACAAAGGGCTTGATTTTTGGTGAAAACCATATGTTTAATCAAACTAAAAAAACAAATACATAATAAAACCAAAACATATTAAAATTATATTTGTTAGATAGCTCATTCTGAGGACTACCATCATCCATTTGGTTATGTGAAATCTCCTCCATTTTAATCCTCAACTCAAGCTTCGAAGGGAAAAAATTCTAGAGTTTTTTGGTGTTAGAGGGGGAGAAGAGGGAAAAGGGGGGTTCGAGCAAACCCCCTTTCCACAACCCTTTCCTCTTTTTTTTTCCTAGGAAATGTGGGACCTGGAATTTAATGGGTTCACTCAAAGGGGGGTTCGCTATGGATTCACTCGAACCAAATGTTCGTTCAAACCCCCAAAAACCAATTTTTTTTGCATGGGGGTGTTTTTTGCAACTTTTCCTTCCTCACTGGAATTGTAAACTAGTTTTATGGGTTTACCCCGTGGTATATATGGATTTTATTTCAATTCTTTTTTTTCTTTTTTTTTTTAATTATCTTCAACTTTGTCATTTTCTCCCAAACTTGACTGCCTTCCTACTCGTCCCATTCTCTTCATCTTCTTTTCTTATTAATCCAATATCCTTCTAATGTGCTCTCCATTTTAAGCATACAATTTAATCATTTAATAAATATAACCTACCTTCATGGTGTGATTTCTTCTTCGAATCCATCAAATGTTGCAAATTAATGCTTGCTCAGAGTTAAAAATCAATAAATGACATTTTGACAATTGATGTCAAAAATATCAATTAATCTCCATCAAAGGCCACCAAAATCAAATTGCATTCAAGAGATGAAAGAACAACCAAACAAAATTGAAATATTCTTTATGTGTGATGTTGATTGGAAACTTACCTAGATGCTCCTACATCACAGTGGATCTCTTCTTCTTCTTCAATTTTCTCTAACTCCTTATTAAGGTTTTCCTTACCAAATTCTTGCTCCCACACAAGCCCTTCAGTATCCTCTTCATTCTTTTCAACAAATATTTCCTCTTCATCACTATGTTTCTCCCCCTCCTCAATGCTAATCTCCTCTTCTTCCTCCATTTTCTCATTGTTATCCTAACTATCATCATTAGAGGTAGGAAGGAAATCTTTGACAGAGTAGGCCAAATCCTCTTCCTTAAGCTCTATTTTTTTTCTTTAGTATATTTTCCTTTATGCTTCTAGCTAGTGCTAGCCAGTCTGGCAGATGTCCTTTCTCTCAACCTATTACTATTTAGGTTCTTCTAGCAAGGATCTAGGTCATCACCAACTTCTATGGTAATAGAGTTAGAGGGCTCCTTTTTTTTCTTTATAGCATTATTAAGAGAGAAGGGAATTCCTTTTCTCAACCTAGGTTGTAGCCTCCACTAGCATAATGAAAGAGGGATTTAGGGGTATAATAGAAGGAAAAAACCTTTTCTTAGATTTGGACTTTGAGCTTGTAGGAGGGGATTTAGGGGTAGACAAAGGATCTTTTCCAAAATCTTGACTTCTAAGAGGTCTACAACAGGGTTAAGATTCGGTTCATGGGTGAAAACAAGCACAAATTCATAAAGGGGATAGATTAAACCCTAATGTAGGGGTGGAGAGGTACCTTTGGCAATGTAGGATGTTAGAGATGATAGAAAGTAAAAGGGAACATTAATCCATTCCCTATGGTGAATGTGATTTAACAAAGGAAAATAATAACCATGAATTGTCATAAATCTTCTCTCAAGGGTGAAATAATGCATTAGGTGAAGACTTACCAGGCTATAAGGGGAGGAAGCTTCTCTCGATCAAATCCATTCTAAAGATGAACTAGTTTTTCCCCATTCTCAAATAATTTATCCTTGAATTTCTAGTATTTTTGATTGCTAATCTTCACCATTTTGATTCCTTTATATTGTAGGCTCATAACATCTACACTATTAATTATGTTAGATAGTTAAAAATTTATAATCCTAGTTTTGGTTTGTATAGTGCCTATCCACATAGTTTGTATAGTGAAATTTTTGGCTTCCAAATTCATTCTTGTAACTAATCCTCCATTAATAAAGTTGTGTGTGGCAGCGATATCCACTAGTATGATCACCTTTTATCCTTTAAGAACACTACAAATTTGAAAGGGTTGGAACCTGGATGCTTTTGAGATTGCAACTAGGGTTTTGTAATCCTCTTCCTTGAACCTTCCCTTCTTGCTTGGAGTTTCACTTTCTTCTTCCCATAGTTCTTCATCATATAGTGCCTCTATATTATGTTCTTGTCTTGGGCACTTATGTCATATCTCCCATTTCCTCTTGCATTTACAACACAACCCTTGCCTTCAGAACTTTTTCTTGTCTTCCCAAGTCATGTGTGTTAAAGAAGGTAATGGCTTGGGTTTCCAATTTCTTTTATAGGGATTTTGGTTATGTGATTTGTATGGCATATTATTGGGTTGACTCTTCTCCTTTGTTGATGTGGTTTCCAATCATAAGGCCTTTTGAATAGTATCTTGGAGGGTTGTGGGGTCAAAATCACTCACTAAACCTCAAATTTTCTTTGATAGCCCTTCAATAAATAGGTATATTAGTATTTTCTTTGTAATACCCGGTACCATGATGGAGATCCTTTGGAATTAAATAACATAGCCTTCCACAAACCCTTGTTTTTTTAATTGGGTTTATTCATTAAAGTTCCTTTCAGGTTGTTTTTGGTCAAATCGGTCCATGAGCTTTTGTGTGGACTCATCATATGTTGTTATTTTTTGTGTCCTTGTGTAATAATGCCATGGTACCACCAATCATGTGCAACCCCTTTTGAATTAAGATGGAAAACTTGATATCATCTTCTTCCATCATGGGAAAAAGGGAAAATTAGATACCCAATTTTTTGGACCCATGAATGTGTCGTGACCTTTCCCAACCCATCAAATTTGGGCAGTCATTTTACTCGCCCATTGGCATAAGTCTTTATTCATTTTCTTATTTTTTGTTTTTACAAGTAGTTTGTGATCTTGTATTGATGATCATAATATGCCTCAAATGGTTATCTCTCTTAATTTTAGGGTCTAACCTTGAGTAAAATGACTTGATATATATCATCTTCTTCCATCATGGGAAAAATGGAAAAGTAGATACCCAATTTTTTGGATCCATGAATGTGTCGTGACCTTTCCCAACCCATCAAATTTGGGGAAAGTCATTTTACTCACCCTTTGGCATAAGTATTTATTCATTTTCTTATTTTTATTTTTACAAGTAGTTCATGATCTTGTATTGATGATCATAATATGCCTCAAATGGATATCTCTCTTAATTTCAAGGTCTAACCTTGAGTAGGATACAATAATTTCATCAAAGTTGTTGATTTGTGGATTAGTTTCTTCTTCTTCTCTAGCTATCCCTTCCCTAGGTAGGAAAGAGGGTCTTGTTGGCACCTATGTGTTGACCTTGATGGTGATATGTTGTTATTTTCCAAGTGACCTTTGATTTTATGTATGTCACATTTTTTTGGTTGGGCTTAAGGGAATTGATGGTATTATTCATGTTTTGTAAGGTTTGGAGGAGCACTTGAGTTGTCCTTTCATTTTTCTCCATGAAATATTGGGTTGTTCTTTCATTCTGTTCCATGAAGGTCCTCAATTCATTTCCTAGTTGTTCACTCATTTTGTTGTTTTGGTTAGGTTTTCCTTTTTGTACAAGTTTCCTTCTTTCTCTTTCTAAAGTCCTTTAAGTCATCTTCTTATTTTCATAAACTAACCTTCTTGATACTCAGGATGGCAATATCAAGGCTCTGATACCACTATAATGTCCCATACTTGGGATATTCCTATATTTTTTCCTAAAAGCACAATTAGAATCCAAAATAAGAAAATTAATGCATTTAAGATTGTAAATTTACCAATTGAAATTCCCTTTATAAGATATAAATCCCAGTTTAGGTCCTTCACACAAAATTAGTCACTATAAATTGACATTAGATCATAAACCATGAAAATATACATGATATTTCTAACCATTAGTAAACATATTTATGATTTTTTTTGAGTTTTCATCTATACTTATGAAATTAGCAAGAGAATTACCAATAACTGCAAAACACAATTCAAACCAGAAGTGCAAGGGGAGGTTTGGAAGGTGAACCCAGATTGGCATGATTGAAAAAGATTTAGTGGTAGGATCAAATTTTGGGTGCCATGATTTTAAGAGTAGAGTAATTTCTCCCCACAACCATGTGTGATTGAGAATGGCATTTTTATCATGCTTGTTGTCAAAGACCACTATAAAAAAACCTTTTGCACTAGGATAAATTTCCAAATTTTTTCCATTAGAGGACCCCATGATTTTGAAATCCATTCATGCAATGCAAGAATACTAAGCCAAAATTGACTGAACCTACCAATTAACCCATTCTCAACAAATAATTTTTGTTTCCACATAGTTCCTTTAATAATATGGCATCAAAATTCACTTTCAGGGGTTTATCTAAGCTATGAATTGACTTTTTGTTGGTAATACCTGAGTTTCATGGCTTTGATGATATCCCAAATGACTCATACCCAAATCTAGGCATGTCCAAGGCGGCACTAGATAGAGAGGAATTCATAAATTGTATTTCAATTCCCTACCCACATTTTACCACATCCACAAAGGTGGATTTTGTAGAAAACTTATTTCCCAAGGGCAGGAGCATGGAGGGTTGTGGAGATATACCAATCGCACGAGGGTCTTCCCCATCTACAGCTTGTGCACCATTGATAGCAAAGGATGGTGTAGAGGAGGATGAACTCAAAAATGCCCCCAATGCCACCATCGACCAAGGAATCTAAAGTAGATGGGACACCTCAATCTAGCATAGCTTCATATATATAAACTTACGTATCAAATATATTCTTGCCAATAATATTTAATTTAATAAATCTCTTATAATTTCTAATCCATATTCCTTTATTTCTAATATGTTGCTCGATTGATCTCCAATTGATCCAATCATTCAATGATCCTAATATGATGCCTTTACCCAATGGTGTCTCCTTCTTATGTACCCTTCTTGGTGGGGTGAATAGTCACACTCTTTATTGCCATTTCAAAGGGTGCACCTCTACATTAATCACTGCCCTTTGGTGTTTGAATTTTTAATTATTGTTTTTAATTAGTTAAGGTTTTCATTGTATAGCATTGCCTTATTATTAGGTAATCATTTCCTCCCTAAAGTCACCGCCCATATCAATACCTTTGTTTAATATTAATTTTCCTTTTGCAGTCACCACCCATATCAATATCTTTGTTTAATATTAATTTTCATTTTGTTAACTGAGCATCAATCTTGGTATTTTTTATAATCGACTCCTTGCTATATTATTCCCTAGCGATGATCTCCTAGGATTATTATTGCTGCAATGTCTTTTGGTCTTACACGGATGGGAATATGAAAACTCTATTGAAGTAAAGTTTTAGTTGTAGTTTCATTTGGAAACGATTATTTATTATTCTTGTGCAGGCTTCGATTAGGGGGTATGACACATGGTGCACAAGTTTGTTCAACTTTATAACACCTAGGTCAATATATATCATGACTTTGCAAAAACTAGTTTCATGTTCATGCTTCCTACTGCAAGATTTCCTTGCAAAATGCCTTTTATATACTTATATTCATGGTATAGTATTTCTACACTTCTAAAATGCTCTAAAACATGGATATTGTAATTTTGGTCGATGTTTACTTGTTTTAGACATTTAAATTTATAACATATGCTTTAAAAGAGTGCTCTAGAGTTTCTTTCCTGGATATTCATAGGGTATTTTTTTGTCAGTTGGAACTTGGTAGTTGCCTGATTTTTTGTTGTATACAGAGCAGTTTTGATTCCTTTGTATTTTTTTAGAATGTGTACACCCTTCATCTTGTACATTTTTCCTAGTTGTGAACTTAGTGGTATGCTCAATCAATGTCCTTTTTGATTTTTCAATCTTCTGGTTTAACATGGAGACAAGTTGGTATACATGTTGTAGAAATCCCTATATATTTTTGAATGATCATAGTACTCAATCTCAAGTTTGGGCTCATATTTGATAATTGTGTTATATAATAGCGCATTTTTTGTTTGGAATTTTATTTCATTTATGTGGGAATTTCTATATTCCTCCATGTGTGCATCTTCTCATGAGTATGTAATTAGTTGGGTTGATAAATATTTTGACTAGGTTCAATTGAACTCCTTTAGGTTTATGAGGATTTTCATTTCTAATATCTTTTGAATGGATGAGATCATGAGTTTTTTTTTTCCTCAAACTCGTCATTTTTTAACCAAACTTCTATACATAAGTATTAGCTTTTGTATTTCCCTTATATCTATGGCAAAGTGGAATCTATAGGTCAATGTCTAAAATAATGGTAATGTATATTTTCTTCAATAAGTGTCATAACCTTTGGTTATGCTTTTGATTCCAAGACTTTTGAAATGAATGTCAAATCTAGATGGCAATAAACTTTTGGTTTGACACAATTGTGGTGCGAGAAATTTCTAATTATACCATTGTGATTCAAATTTTTATTTTCAAATCTAGATGATGATGATGATTATAAAGAGATATTTGCTTTGTCCATCATAAGATTAATATGTTTATTGTCTAAATGGTCTTGATTGTCATGGTACCTACCTCCACCTATGGAAGAAACTTTCCAGAAACATAAACAGTGGGGTGATTGTGAGGAATGGTTCCTATCCAAGTAGGTATCATCAACATAAGACAAAACATTGTCGTCACAATCATGCAAAAAAGATGCAGTTGCAACAATGTCTGGTTAATTCAATTGAGAAACTGCTAAAAATTTCACCTTTGGTTGAGAACCCCCAGAATCATAAGCAACATCAATGGATGTCGTGTCTCTAACATCAAGAAAACTAGTCAAGTCTTGTCATTGGATTCTTTAGGAAATAGAATATTGACTCTATAAAATATTGCCATTGCTGCCCTGTTACTTCTATAAATTGGTCCATGTTGGTTCTTCTATGGGACTGTTATACTATCATTTTATCCTAATTGTATTTAAATTTATTTTTGTAGTTTGTGACGCATGTGCACATAATTTTTATTTGCTTTCCTCTAGGGATGTTCATGATGGATTAGAAAATGGTTGTTCAAGCTACGCTTGCAATTTCTATTTTATATTTTTAGCTAACAATTTTCTTATATGTACCAAATTTCAATTTCATTGCTCTATGAGTATTTGGCTTTTGAATTAGACAATATGTGTATTTCTATCATCCTATTGTTGGATCTTTACAAGCATTTTTGTTTGAATAGTAGATTAGGAGGTATTTAATCTGAGGTGAGAAATTTCACTTCATCCATGAAGTTTAATAGGATATTAGAACTGTTTGGCACTTATGCTGCCATGTGGATGGTTTACTTTGAGTATTATATGTCCCATCTATTGAACCTCAAGTTTAATTTTGTCCAAGAGAGTTATCTACTTTCTTTTGCTTGTTTTCTATTAATGTAGATGTTCTTAAAGGTGGAGCAGGCATTGCTTAAAATGTAACTGGGAGAGGATACTTTTAAATTTAAATCTGTTGTCCCATCATTTTTTTATTAAGTTAACTTTTAAGAACTCTTAGTTTTGGAATTATCTCAATTGTTCTCATGTAGCAAGTAGTTCACTCCTAATAACTAGTAAATACATAACACTCTTGGACATCGTCTGATCATTAAAAGTAGTGTGTTCTCTTAGTATTTGATAAAGCCATCTAAGTGGAGAAAAAGGTTTATTTTTGGCCCATTTCTGGCATGTTGGATTGGTTTTGAGATGGAATTGGTGACAGATAAGTATCACTGGATACAAACCTTAGATATAACATTTTGTATTTTAACTATGTTGTGCTCTTTCATTTTAAACTTCTACGGTCGTCAATGGTCAAATAACATTACACAAAAGAGTGCAGGAAGAATCTCCATAAATGAAAGATTTGTAAGAGATAAGTTTTCGTTGGTTGTGAAAGTTAATTCTAGCTTTTTGTGCTTCACAATATTGTTATAGATAGTAAAATCTATTTCATCTTCTATTGTGAAAATTAATAACACCAAAGGTAATCACTAAAAGTACAAACATATTGAATTGAAATTTTGCATGATCAAATTAGTAGGATATTTGGGATGAACTTAAACAAAAAATAAAAGAAAGTTGTAGTTAAAGAGTGAATTTATAAAGTAAAATAATTTTGCAAACATACACTGGTAACTTAGATTCACATTTTTAGAACTTTCTTTTGTATTTCTTTCAGCTAGTTCTCTTTAATTGAAAGTAACATATGTTTGTTCTACTAACCTTAGAATTTGACATTGTATCTTTACATATTGATTTACTGTAACATGCTTCCAACCAATTCTAATCATTACTATTGAATATTGTTTCTTTGAATCTCCTAATGTTTTAAGGGTCGCAATAGAATTTCTCCTAAAATTTGGCATAGTGTTCCTGAATTGTTGCCAAGTAAGTGAGAAAGATGATTGGTGTAAAGTATTCCTCTCTCTTTTTCCATGCTTTTCCTCATCTAGACGCTAAAAATGCTCTGTTATTTTGAAGTGTGCTAGTTGTCTGTCGAGGGATTTGCATTTTAAGGTAGGTTGTTGGAATTGTGATAACATGTAGTTTTCCATGTATCAGTTGTTATTGATAATGTTCAATTGGAAAATTTGCAAAAACTTAGTTGAGGCATGTAAACTCATGCACACCACATCCTAGTGCATGTCAAATTTTTAAATGCCTAAATGCTCTAATACCATGTCAGAATTTCTAAATGCCTAAATGGTCTGATACCATGTCAAAAATTTTAAATAAAATGAAAGCATAGAGTTGTTGCTCTATTTTCCAACCAAACTGGAAATATACAAACTAAAATGCGGAAGCACAAGGAGACATGCAACTTTCCTTTGTATTCAATAAGTTGGAAATGACAATACATAAAAGACTAAGCATAAAAAACTTCAGAAACTAAACTCTAAACTACTGATTACAAATTGTTGGGAGCTTTCATGAGCTGCTCAACCAAACAGACAAATTTCAAGAGCTACTAGGAGCTACGCAAAGCTCTTCAGGAGAAATCACTGCTCAATCACAAAACTTATAGAGCTATTGTTGTTCAGGAGCTTCTAGGAGCTCACACAAAAACATTCCTCTGTTCACAGACTGTTGTTGCACATAAAACTTCTTCCCACTCACTGGTAGAACTAACTGCCTTCAATTCTTTTTGTCTCTTCAACATTCCCTCTCAAATTCAAAATTACCTACTAGCATTAATTGAGAATTCAAAAATAGCTACCATATTTACTTTTGGAGCTGTCAGGAGCTACAGGGATGAAGATCCCAAAAATTGTCATTAAAATTGGGGGCTCCTAATGGGTAGGTGAAGTTGGTGGCTGATGTGAGTGCAGGATCAAGAAAATAATAAATTCCAACACTCCCCCTTTGTCCTGAGCTGACGAAACAAGATCAATCCTGATCCAAATCAACAACGCCTAATTTGCTCCTTAGGCACTTGAAACTGTCCTTTCTCAAAGGCTTGGTGAATATGTTTGCTAGCTGCTACTCAAACCTATAAAATGCCATATTAATTTCACCATTAAATTCAACTAACTCTCTGATAAAATGATACCCAATTTCAATGTGCTTGCTTCTTCCATGAAACACAGGATTTTTCGTCAAGACTATCGATGAAACATTGTCACAAAAGATTGTTGTCCCATCCTCTTGTTCTTCCTTCAAATCTGCCAAGATTCTTCTCAGCCAAATAGCTTGAAATGCTACTACATTTGTTGCTATTTATGCAACCTCTGTTGTAGATAGGGAAACTATGGGTTGTTTCTTAGAAGCCCATGAGATAGCTCTTGAACCCAAGTGAAACACATAGCCCGATGTGCTCTTCTTATCATCCAAACTTCCTGCCCAATCACTATCTGTGTATCCAACCAGCTCAAAATCATTTGTTGCTCTATACAAAATACCATATCCTTTGGTTCCATTCACATACCTCAGGATTCTTTTACCTGCTTGCGAATGGGTGTCTCTTGGAGTCTCCATAAATTTGGAAATAAGACTCACATTGTGCATTATATTAGGCCTAGTTGTAGTTGAATACATCAAACTTCCAACCAAACTCTTAAACATGGTCGAATCCACATTGTTGCTGCAATCTTCCTTGCTCAACTTTAGACCTATGGCTATTGGTGTTGGGGCAGGCTTTCTTTAAAGCATCCTAAATCTCTTCAAGATCTCATTTGCATATTTTTCCTGAGAGATAAATATAACATCATGCATTTTTTTTACTTCCATGCCTGGAAAATATCTCAAGAGACCTAAATCTATCATTTCAAACTCTCTTTTCATGGCCTCTTTAAAATCAGTGATGAGGAAATCATCATCCCCAATGAAAACTAAATCATCAACATACAAGACAACAATCAAAATCTTACCATTTGTTGCCTTGATGTAAAGAGTGGGCTCACCATCGCTTTTGCTAAAGCCATTGCTCATCAAATATGAGTCAATCTTGTTGTACCATGCTCGTGGAGCTTGTTTCAGCCCATAAAGAGATTTCTTCAGCCTATACACTTTGTGTTCTTGACCCAAAACTTCATATCCGAATGGTTGCTCCACATAAACTTCCTCTTTCAACACTCCATTTAGGAAGGCGGACTTCACATCTATTTGAAACACCTTCCACTTGTGTTGGGATGTAATTTCTATGACTTCCCACATAGTTTCCATCCTTGCAACGGGGGCAAATGTCTCATTATAATCTATCCCAAACTGTTGTTTGTACCCCCTAACAACTAATCTTGTCTTATGCCTCTCAATTCTTCCTTCAGCATTGCACTTGGTCTTATAGACCCATTTCACCCCAATAACTTGCTTATTGGGAGGTAAATTAGTTAACTCCCATGTGTTGTTCCTCTCTATTGCATCTATCTCCTCATACATGGCCTCACACTATTTCTCCTCTTTCATAGAATCCTCAAAATAAACTAGATCACTATGAGAAAACAATGAAAAATTTGCACTCTCATCAAATTCTTCATCATACCTTTCATTCTGGTAGATCTCCCTTAGACTCTTCGTCTTCTTTGGAATTAGGGAGGTGAGAGTGGGGTTTTAACTTTCACTTCTAATGCTGCTCTACTGAACAGGTAGGTTCAGGAGCTGTCGGGAGCTCTCAGGAGCTCTTTTGGAGCTTTCAGGAGCCAATCCTATGGTTGTCTATGGTTGCTTGTCTTTCTGTTTGCTCACTTCAGGAGCTTTCAGGAGCCGTCAGGAGCTTTCAAGAGCCCAACCAGTGCTTTCAGGAGCCAATCTTCTAACTAACTGTGACTGTCTTGTTGATTATCTTCTGTGTCAAGAGCTGTTAGGAGCCGTCGGGAGCTTTTAGGAGCTCGTCTGACGCTTTCAAGAGTAATTGTAGGCTCATCTTGTTAATCTTCTTGTTTTGTTTATGCTTCTTCAAGAGCTATCAGGAGTGGTTCTGAACTGTCAGAATCTATCCCTCCATCCCATGACTCATCTTCAAGGAACTTCACGTCTCTACTGATGACAATTTTCTTGGTGATTAGGTTGTACAGCCTGTAGGCTTTGGACTCCTCACTATAGCCCGTGAAAATACACTTCTCACCCTTGTCATCCAATTTCTGCCTCTTTTCTTTAGGCACGTGAGCATATGCTACACACGCGAACACTCTCAAGTGCTCAACCATCCACTTGCATTTTGTCCATGCCTCTTGTGGGATTTTGTCACGGACCGCCTTTGTTGGACTTCTATTAATCAAATAAACAATCGTTGCTACAGCCTCTCCCCAATATTTAGTTGGGAGTCCCTTTGCTTTCATCATGCTCCTTGCCATCTCCACGATGGTCCTATTATTCCTCTCAACCACTCCATTTTTTTGCAAAGTATAATTGTCTATTAGCTCCTTCTTGATGCCATTTTGCTTGCAAAAATTTACAAACTGATTGGAGGCATTTTCGCCTCCTCGATCTGACCTTAGTACCTTGATAAAATGTCCACTCTCCTTTTTAGCCTGGGCTTTAAACAGAAAAAACTTATCGAATGCTTTAGACTTATGTTGCAAAAAATAGACCCATGTCTTATGGCTATAATCATCAATAAAGGTCATAAAAAATCTGCTTTTAACAATAGAAATGATTTGCATAGGGCTTACCAAGTCTGTGTGCACCATCTCCAATGGTGCTCTTTCCCTTGTAGAGTTGCTCAATTGAAAGGGTTGCCTATGTTGCTTTCCCAAAATGCAAGCCTCACATTTAACATTAGGCTCTACTATTCTTGGCAAACCATCAATCATTTTATTCTTCTACAAAAAAACTTACAGCATAGCCTAAATGTCCATACCTGAGATGCCATAGCTAGGAGGGGTCTTGAATGGTGCTCTTGAGTGCTACTTGTTGTACTGCTGTACATTTTCCATTCATGAGAGGTGCAACAACGGATTGAGATGAGAAGCACGTCTCAATCTTCAAAGGAAACATCCAGTTCTTTGTCATTTGAATTGTTGCAAACACTTATGTCCTCTCATTCTTGTCATAAATAATGCATTGACCCTTCTCCATTAGCACTTTGTATCCATTTTGGATTAGTTGTCCAACACCCATGAGGTTATGCTTTAACCCAGAAGTAAGAAATACATTTTGTATCTCCTTCTTGTCACCTTGCTATAATAGATCATTTTCCCACAACTAGAACTAATCCATTGTTCCCCATTCTAATTTCAGACTTTACATTTTTATCAATGAAAGAAAACAGACTTTCATTACCACTCATGTGGTTGTTGCAACTAATGTCCAAATACTAGACTTCGGGGCTGCCTTCTTCACCAATGTTGCACATGATGAAGGTTGTGGATTGATTTCCTTCAGCCACATTTGCATTTTGTTTTGACTAATCACGCTGCTTTGTCCAACATTCACTTGCATAATGCCCAAATTTATGATAGTAGTAGCATTTAACATTGCTTTTGTCATTCTTCTAATACGAACTGTTGTTCTTCTTGCCTCTTCAGGAGCTAGTCTAAGAGTTGCTCTCTCCCTCTTGGCTGTTTGCTCATCCCGAGCTTTCTCCTCCAGCATTTCCTTGTCCAAAGTTGCCACGACCTCTACCTCTTGAGCTTCTTCCACCATTGTTTCTTCTCCCCCTTCCTCTTGCATTTGAATGAGCTTTAAAATCTTGCTCTTGGGAAGAAGTAGCAGACCTATTTAGGCACTGCTCATGGGTTTGCAGAGAACCCATCAGCTCATCAATGGACAATGTTGTGAGATCATTTTCCTCTTCAATGGAAATCACCACTGCATCAAACTTCGTGGGTAAGCTCCTGAGGATTTTCTCCACAATCCTCTTATCATCTATGATCTCAACATTCACTCTCAACTAGTTTATCAAACCTGAGAGTCTTGTGTGAAACTCTGAGATGGACTCACTGTCCTTCATCTCCATAGTTTCAAAAAAAATTTGAAGCATCTAGAGCTTCACCAATCTGACTTTTTCAGTCCCTTTGTAACCGGTTTGGAGGATTTCTCAAGCTTCCTTTGCATAGTTAGTTGCTGCTATTATGGGAAAAATGGCCTCTTTCAAGGTTGCTTCTATTAGACTCAATGCTTTAGCATCTTTCCTCCTTGCCTCCTTCAACTAGGTCTTCTGGTTGTTTGTGAGAACTACATATGCTGCAGGATCAGTTACATCATTGAAGCCATTGATCACAAACTCCCAAAAATCATTTGCAACCATTATGGTCTTCATCTTCTTTTCCCAAACATCATAGTTCTATCCATTAAAGGACAGTGGTTGCTGCCAACTCTTCCCTTCATCTCCAACCATGTCTCCAAAAAGAAAAACTTAATACCCAGAAAAGAAAAGAAAAAATGCCCTAACTCGCAAGGAAATGGGGCCTATGGCTCTGATACCATGTCAATTTTCTAAATGCCTAAATTCTTTGATACCATGTCAGAATTTTTAAATAAAATGAAAGCACAAAGTTGTTACTCTATTTTCCAACCAAACTAGAAATACACAAACTAAAATGCGGAAGCACAAGGAGACATGCAACTTTCCTTTGTATTCAATAAGTTGGAAATGACAATACATAAAAGACTGAGAATAAAAAACTTCATAAACTAAACTCTAAACTATTGATTACAAATTGTTGGGAGCTTTCATGAGTTGCTCAACCAAACAGACAAACTTCAGGAGCTGCTAGGAGCTCACTGGCAGGAGCTACGCAAAGCTCTTCAGGAACAATCACTGCTCAATCACAAAACTTACAGTTGTTGTTGTTCAAGAGCTTCTAGGAGCTCACACAAAAACATTCCTTTGTTCACAGACTGTTGTTGCACAGAAAACTTCTTCTTCTCACTAACTGGCAGAACTAACTGCCTTCAATTTTTTTGTCTCTTCAACATTCTTTCTCAAATTCGAAATTACCTACCAGCATTAATTGGGAATTCAAAAATAGCTACCATATTTACTTCTGGAGTTGTCAGGAGCTGCAGGGATGAAGATCCCAAAAATTGCCATCGAAATTGGGGGCTCCTGACGGGTAGGTGAAGTTGGGGGCTGATGTGAGAGCAGGCTTAGGAAAATAATAAATTCCAACAGTGCATGCATGCACAATCATGCCCCCCACACATGTAGTAGGACTTTGGAATTATATGTGTATATGTGTTTCTGACTTATAATTTTAAATTTGGGTGAAAGTTTTATTGGTGTATAGGAATAAGTAGTTGCTCTTTTAGTCAAATGAACTCTTCTTTGGGAGATATCTTTATTGTGTTAAACCCTAAGTTTTGCCCCAAAGAATAGGAAACATTTCCTTGAAGAGAATTCATTACTGGGAAAATATGACTTGTTTGAGAAAGCTAATAGGAAAGACAAATTGACATGGTTGAGTATTGAGAAAGTCACTAGGTCTTCAATGAGGAACCTTTTACAATCATTTCGAAGAGAGAGAAAGAGGTATGAACATATGTTCATTTATTTAGAGGGGAAGTTTTTTTACTATAGAATTATTTTATTTTATTTTTATTTGAATAGTTATCTTTATTTTCTTAAATTTTATATTCTTAATTGACTTTGTTTTTAGTTTTAATCTTAATTTTTTATATTTTTTAAATATACAAATACATATTAATTTATAATTAGATTTTTAAAATTCTATAATATTGATAATTGTAATAGTGTTTTATACCAACACTATAGTATCGAACCTAACACAAATTTCAATACCATTGTTATATCAGACCTAACACAAGTCTGATACTTGCTATTAGACTCTTGGAAAGTCCAATATCCACACCATGAAATTAGATCTAACACAAATTATTGACAATTAAAACCTCAAACCAAACAACTATAATCTTCTAACAAAATGTTCATCTCAAATTATTATCAATTTTGTCCCTAAATTAGCGTACTATGCCATAACTTATTATTGATTAATCTTACATTTTCTTTTTTTAAAAAACCATTGCACCCCTATGTGAACTGTATACACTAAATTTAGATTTGATTAGTCATTAACTAACTATTTTGGAAATTGTATACAAATGATCAAATTAAATATTAATAGTTAAATACAAGACAACAGACGTGGAACGGGAAGGGGTGTCGTACGGCTTCTGCCCAACGTAATTACCAGGTGGATCGTAATTGCAGTTCATGAAAATGGCACCGTTATTACATTTAACACGAGCACACCCAAGTTTCAGCGAATTTCTCCACACCACTTGAGTATAATGTCCGCACTGTTGCCCTTGAGCACATGAATTGGAATTATAATCGTAATATTGCTTTTCGTTAACCCACGCACTCACAGCATCTGCGGGCGAGAATTCGGCGCCTTTTCCCCAGAAAATATTTTCTCCATACTGACCGCCAGAATGCTGCAAAGCACAGTCCGCCATGCGTTGATTAGCATAGTTCTGCGCGTATGCAGCGACAGTATCATCCCACACGAGAGGGCCAACACCCACTTGTGACCTGGCATCGTTGTGAGGGCTCAAAAACTGTGTCTGCAAGTCCTGCCCTGAGCACAATTGCAGGAAACAGAGGACCAAAACAAGCCACGTAAAGCACATCTCCATAATCCCTAAGAAATAGTCTTTTCTCTTGAAATAATCTAAACGAATGCTGCTATTTAGAACAAAGGGATTGATTAATTATTGATCATAGATTTGCGCTTCTTATCAAAAGCCTTGAACAGATCAACGTATTTATTCAGCGGACTTTCCGCAATCACCGGTAAACTCTTTCGTAAATGTTTCCGCATGTCGAGCATTATTGTCCGCATATGCTTTCCATTGTCAACAGTATGTTGAATAATTAAGTCTAGTCTACTCATGCCGTGCATTTCTTCCTAAATATTTTGAAATAGTCAGTCTTGGCAGGCCGAGTCTTTTTGATATTTTAATGTGTTCACGAGATCGAACAGTAAAGGACAGCACAAAAAATAAATCTTCAAATTATTTTCGATATTGAATCTTTTATTATAAATTTTGACCACAAAAATTAGCAGTCATGTTGATCTTTTCTTTCTAAATATCCAGGACAATTTTCTTGTGTTATGGTGAGGAAGTCTAGTTTAAATTAATATTTGTACTCGTAAAAACAGCTTTAGGATAAATATTTAGGTTAGTCAATGTAATAGCATAATTAATATAATAATAATTAATTTTGATATATAATTTGAGTGTAGATAAAGTATTGAAATGCTAATTGAAATTAATAAAGATGGAAGAATTATTTTAGTTTCATGTGTGATAGGGAAAATTGCTATATATTATATGTATTGTCTAGGATTTAATATTAGATCTAAAATCTTAAACTAGTTCAAGGCCTTCCAAGTAATTCTAACCAAGTTAGAGAAAAAACTAATCTAAGAGTTGGAGTCAATTTGAGAAAAGGTAAAATTATATATATGTGCGTGAATTTGAATGTTTTTTATTAGCCAATAGGCTATATATAGAGTGAACTTTCCACTAAAACAAGTCTCACGCCAGAAACAGGCTACCACTAAACAATTTGTGGGTCATTGTTTACAGTTTGGTGGTGGTTGTAGCTAACAAGTTAAACATTCTTTCATCTCGCCTCAAAACAAAATCTAATTCGCATTTAATACCAAGATCTTCAAATCAAATCAAATTTCAACTAGATGGGTGATATCTTATCTAGCCCTACAACCTAATATTTTCCACTTTTTGTTTACTGTAGGGAGGTTGATTTTAGTTCATCTCATTTTTAAGAAATTTTTGTGTTGGTAGGGTTCTGTAGAAAGTTTCGTACAAACCTCTGCCCATTTTTTCTCATCGACATTGTTGACAGCATGACATAGTTTTTGCAAAATTTCAAGGTAAGTCACTTGCCATCATTTTAACGAGTGCCTTTTTTTGGAATCTCTACACATCATATCATTTTTTTGTTGTGTTCTATTTCGTTATGGGCTATGGGTGGGAATGTTTTGGGTTCCCTCGTTGCCTCTAGATTGGTGGTTATCATGGCAACTTCTTTTCTCAACACGAGTTTTGACTGGCTACCCCTGGAGGAGGAAGAGGCGACACTGCCTCAACCACTGCTCTCGTAGCCCCAGCCCTTGCAGATGCACACTAGGGCCCATGGGGGGGATCATTTATTGAATAAGCATGTTTTTCCCTAGCTAATTGATTTGGTTTCTAATAAGGAAGGAAAAATTGGAATGGCAAAAAATCAAGGCAAAAGATTCATGGTAAGTATTTTCCTTTTTGAATGATGAAAACTTCAAGCAATAGAACTTTATTTATTATTATTAGCTACACTGTGAGTCTCACTAGTTTTAGTTTCAATCTAGGTCACCCTTCCAAGAGTTTTGGGTAATGCCAGCAATCCCTTGCTCGAAAGAAGCACAAGCTAGAGAAATCTCCTACAGAGGTAGAGACCGAAGAGAGAGCTTATAAAAGAATTTATTAAATTTCTCACAGACATCTTGTCACTGAAGCAGAATGGAACAAGGCCCTCAAGGCTGCTAATTCTTTCACATTATATAAGCCCTTTTGTTTAATACATTTGAAGCAATCTAATGTATACAAAGGATTTTGGCTCGTAAGATATTTCTCCCCTTGTTTTTTGTATGTTGAGGACATTTATATCATCTATGGTGATTTTAGTAACTTTTCTTGTATTACATTCTTTAGTTTCTTCTACATTAGGAGGGTTTGAGGGAGGTTTAACATGTGACTATAATTTGGTTTGTGGGATGACTTGAGTTTCTATAAAAAATTTAATAATAGGGTTTAGCAAGTCGTTGTAATGTGGTTTTTGATGGTTTAGGTGTGCAAGGTATGCCCAAAAAATGTATTGATCCTTTCCAATTACTGAAAGAAATAAAAACAAAGATGACTCTTATGGATGCTAACAGTAAGGAATGGCCTGTGTAATTCCTATGGAATGGTTGTAAGGCTGGCCTAAGTAAAGGATTGTCGCCAGATGTCTATGTTGGTTGGGCTCCTGGGCGTCCTCTTCATTGATTGATTTATAGCTAACCTATGTAACCTCATTTTGGTATTTTTAATTCTTGTTCAATAGCTTTAGAGATCGAATTCTAATGATTTTGTAACACCCAAATCTCTTTTGTTTTTCATTTTTTTTTTGTCATGTAATATGTGTGCTTTGTAGCAATTATAGAAACACCATTGTTCAAACAAAGGCTTTAATACACTGAAGCAATGGCTATAGGGAGATTGGTTTTGGTTCTTCTAATTTAAAACAAAATTCTAATCTAATAAGGCTTCTTCAATTTTTCCTACAAACTCTGCCTCATCAACATCATTGACAGAGGACACAATTTGAGTAGAATCTTGAGGTAAGTCACTATCCATGGTCTCAATGAGTTGTTTTTCAAATATATATGTTGCCCTGATCATTTATTTGTTTTGTTTTATTTAATTCTAAAACAATTATGTTGTTATCTGTTAAATGCAACCATGGTTCTCTGGAAAGTTTAAAAGGCTACAAAAATCTTGTCTAGAACTCCTTTGAAATGTTTAATAGGGTTGTGTAGGAATGATATGGTGACGGCAGTATATGGGAAGTCTTAATAACACCATTGCTAGGAAAAAGTGGTAATATGGATGCATTGGGTATTTCTACCCTTTTTCTCCCTAATTATATATTCTTTTTTTTTATTAAAGCCATAGTGGTCAAAATATTGTTTCTAATGTCTTATGTTCTTCTCTCCATAGGTCGAGATTCATCATCAGGAGTCCCAGCTGACCGTGGCTAAGGAGAGGGAAACATGGTGTTCTTATATTTTTCTATCGACATAACCCTTGCACCCCTTTTGGTGCAAGTTCTAGTTAGATAAGGGGGTTTTTGAAAGGGTTTGAACCCTTTACAATAAAGTTAGTGAACAAAATCAACCAAACAACATACCAGCAACAAGGCTTCTAAAAACTACACTATCTCAATACAAGATATAGAAGGACAAACACCCTTAACGTGAATTTGACAAATGTGTTTTGGAAGACCTCTCTTCATTTTTTGAACCACAGTCCAAGAAAAATTATCATCAAATTCCACAAAATTAGGAGAGGGAGGAGGAGAATCCCTCTCTAACTTACAACCTTGGAACGAGTGAGGAGACAATCATCCAATAGGGGAGCCCGAGTATCAAGTGGAAAACACAACACTCTCTATAAGGGGAGAAACAACATGGCATGCCAAAAGAGGGGGAAAAGTCAAAACAAGTGTAGCCAGCACCAAAGGTAGAGGAGAGGCCACCTCCCCACCAATAATAGGAAACTTGGGAGCCTCAGAATCAAACTTTGAAATGTCAACTGTAAAATGATCATGAACAACATCCTTCCACCAAGAGGAAGGTCTCTAGATCTTAAGGTAAGGGAAATAAGAAGCCAAAAGCCCCATGGAAAAACAACACCTACAATGAAAGGGAATTCCTTCATAATCCAAAGATTGGCTCTAAGAACGATCCAACACTTGCAAAACAACCTCTACCAAGAGTGGTTTAGATAAATCCAATTCGACCAATAAACAAGCAAAGGTGGTGTGAGTAAATTATGCAGTAGCATTGTCCACCTTGATGAAACAACCCACAGAATTACCAATAGCCTCAAAGCTAGATTCACACCAAAAATGGAGTGGAAGATTAGGGAGGCGAACCCAAACAAGAACCACATTAAATTATTCAATAAGGGGGTTAAAGAGGGGATCTCAAGGTTTCAACAGAAGGGCATGTTGCTCCCAAAACCAAGAGTGACCACCAAAGATAGCATCTTGATCCTCAACATAATAAAAAATAATTTAATAAAGAATCCCTTAACACAAGGGTAAATTTTAATTTAACCTTTATTTAAAGGATGCCAATTCTCAAAATCTAATGATTGAAATCACAAATTCAAGGCCATAATCGATCAAATCAGAAAATTAGACCCTTCTAAGAGAAATACAACTCATTTTTTAAAACCCCCCCCCCCCCCCAAAAAAAAAATCCACAATTGGGGTGGGGCAAAGCACATTGAATCATAGTATTCCCCTTCTAAGTGAAATTGAGTGTTAGGTCACTTAGTGTGTTAAATAAAAAAACACATTATAGGCCTATGCACTCAGAATACACACATAAAGTGTGAGTGGACCTACATTTTCATCTCCACATTTTTCTCCCACTTTGGTGCACAAATCACATTCTTCCCCTTCTGAGTGAAATTGAGTGTTAGGTCACTTAGTGTGTTAAATAAAAAAACACATTATAGGCCTACGCACTCATAATACACACATAAAGTGTGAGTGGACCTGCATTTTCATCTCCACATTTTTCTCCCACTTTGGTGCACCTATATATCTATATTGGAAAGCATATAGAAGTAAAAAATAATACATGACAAACAAAACTAGAAGTATAATTTATTTAGAATAAAAATTAGAACCAACTTGTGAAGCATGTAGAAACTTAGAGCATAATTAGCACTAATATGGCCCTTTGATTTTGTGTCTTCTATAAATGGTTGCACTTTCATTAATGAGAGATTAAAAAAATTAATAATATAGAACATGCCAACATGCTAATCTATGCATAGTAAAGAAAGCATAAACATGATAAACTAAACATGAAAAAATAATTCTTGTATATATAATAATCTAAATATAACCACATGTGATAAGAAAAATTTAGAGATAAATACATAAGATACTTGCATTTGTGTGATGACTATAGATTTAAGATGAAGACAAAAAATGCCCCCACTTTTACCATTGTGTTAGAATAATCATAAATACATTTAAGCTAGAAAATGAAGCAACAACCTTCAACAATTGATAATAAAATCAAATAAAAATATTACCAAGTATTATTGTTAGCGATTGTTACCTTTATTGTGCTAAGAGGGCACTTATTCTAATTTTCCATTCTCTTTTATCCTCGTGATAATACAATTTACATTCCCTTTCTTGTACCCTTTTTCTATCTTTTTCTTATTCTTCTTTGATTTTTTTTTTCATTTTTTGTTGTCTCCCTCCCTACTTATTCATTATTGATTTCTTTTATTTGATCTATTTTTTTTTTACATTTTCTTTGGCCTCATATTTTTTAGTTGATTTTTTTACTTGTTATGTTGTATTTTCTTTCTCCACTTGACTTTTTCTTTTATTGTTTTCTCTTTTTTATCAAATAAAATGTTTTTTCTCTTTCATTTATTCTTCTTGATTTCCTTCTCTCTTCTCTCATACTCAATTTTGTCTTAAGCTACTTGAGCAATTTCCTTTATTAGTCTTCTTAAATTTACTTTAGTTCTTTCAATTGAAGCTCTAATTTTTTATATGATTTAGTTGATGAGGATTCATTTACTTCTTTACATTAGATAGCCTTGGTAAATATTTTAATTTACTCTTTGACCTTAATATTTTGTCTTGATGTAGGATGAAAGCAAGAAGATGATTCCACTTCTCATAGAAATTTTGGACTTAGCCAAAAACGTGAAATTGGGAAAAGTGAAACAAGATCTCATTTTTTTATGAAACGGGATCTTGTTTCGCTTTGGGACCCTAAGCCAAAAGTGGGATCCTATTTTCTAGAAACAAGATCTTGTTCTAGAAATGGGATCTCATTTCATAAAGGGTTAAAATTTAAGAAAACCTAAATAGGATCTCGTTTCTTAAAATTTTAATTTTTTCCTTGATTTTTGTTATGGGCTTCAGGTCAGGAAAAAGGCTTAGGGAGCTAACCCTTAGCTTTGGACCTGATTTGACCTGCAACTTGAAGGTCATGTTAGTGTCAAGTGCTAGAAAAGAATGACTTTAGACATATGTTTCAAGACATTTTTGTAGAATTTTTTGACGAAATTAAAACGCATTATAGTTGAGGTTGTGTAGATCTCAAATATGTAATTTTTTTTACAATTGGTTTATTTTTACTATTTTTCAAATAATTTTCAATGAAACTAGTCCATAAACGTGAAATATAACTTGTTTTCTTATTATTTAATAACATTTTATTTAAAATGATTTCTTGAAAAAAAAATTATACATGAACAATCTTCAAACAATTCTTTTCAATTTGAAAAAAAATCAAAAAATGACAATTTTGGGTCATCTTATGTGTGACATACACAACGGATTTTCAAAACATCAATTACGGCCAATAAAAATTACAAAAAAGTATTGTGAACAATCTTCAGTGTCTTATAGATCTTTTCCCAAAAGGATTTAGAAAAATACTTTTATTTAGGTCAAAATATGGTTGATGTACACATGCATGGTATGGTCCTAAAAAATTGACTTTTAAACAATTATTTTTAGACATGCCTATTGAAAATCAATTTGTATCATATGGGTATTAAAATAAATTACATATTTAGAAACTAGACTCTGAGTACTATATTTCATATTATTTTTGACCTTTTTTAAGATTCAATCTTTAAGTACTTCAAATTTTTAGGTCAAATGTGACAAATTCTAAAAATCAGGGAAAACACTTCCACTTTTTGACCAAAAAGTGGACTCAACTTCTTGCACACACCCTACATTTGAATGAACTTTGTATCCTTAAGAGAAACATTATTTACTACTACCTTCTCCAATGCCTCTTGTTTATAGGCTCTCTCTATTTATTGTGTTTATTATCTTGACTTTATTTTCTTTTAACACCTATTCACTAATTTCTACTAGAAGATTTTGTAGAATTCAATTTATCTCCTTCCTCTTTGTTATTCATGACTCTATTGCCCAATGGAGTAGGAACTAGTCCGTATTGATGAAGGATCAAACATACATCATGTAAACAACATCCATTCATTATAGGAGTATATTAGGTTTAGTTTAGGGTATACATGTTCACAATTCATCGTTATAAACTAGGAAATAGTCTTGGGTGCTGCCACAATATTATGTCTCACTTTTGGGATGTGTTGATTTTTGCCTAAAATCACTGTTTTTAGAAAAACTAATGAGTTAAGTCTTGAGAGGCTCCATCTAAAGGGTTTTAATTAAAGAGGGATAGATAAGACCCCCTTAGTTCAAAAAACCTTGGATATAACCCCTATAGTATTAAATCATACCCACAATGGAGTCTCCTTCGCAGCTATCAAAATGCTGGAAAAAACCCACTTTTTATTTACCTTTTGAGGGATTAAATAACATCATTTAAAAATTATGTTTTTCAAGATTGTAGCCCTTGAAACTAGCTTTCCAACAAGTATAGGTTTGATATATTTTCATTTTATCATGTATAATTTAATTTTCAATTTTTACTAAACATAGGTTTTTCTCTGAACATTGAGCTCTTTGTTGTGCAAAGGTGGAAAAATAGTAAACCATTGTAACAAAATTTCAAAAAATACCCATTCCCTAGATATTTATTTCCTTGTTTCAACCAAAAAAGAAAAATTGGATTTCAATATATACACAAAAATTTAAGTTGTATGACACACACGTATGTTCAAATTATAGTTTCAGTGACTTCAAAAAATAATTTTAAAAAATATGCAACAAAAAAATATGAAAAAATATCCTTTCCCTAGATATTGATGTTGAGAATCTATATTCCAAAAGTTAGAATTTAATCCTTTATAGAAAAAAAGTTATGTCATACGACACAAACGTTACTTTCTGAAAATGTTGTTTTCTATCTAAAACCAGTTATTAAAGGAGATGTTAAAAGATTCATGATTTATTTCAAAAAATTTGAAAAAAAAAAATTAGAATCTACACACAAATTGCCACAAATCACTAGTTCGCATTATCTTCAAATTCTTTATGGTTTAGCTACTATAGGTCTCAGAAGATGAAGATTCAGTTAAAATTTTTGATGTAAATGTCCATCTTGGGAAAAAAGTGAGACACAATATTGTGATTTCACCCTCTTAAGCAAATATAAATAGTTAAATCATCATAGAATCATGGCATGCATATATGCACCTTGCCATTATGTATGAAATAATGAATGAAACTATCTTTGGGGATTATAACATTGTTTCCATCTATAGGTGTATGTGTAAACTATTTTATCAACAATATAAGAAGTGTTATGTACACTAGTTTATCTTGACCTACTAAAAACTCAAAAAGGCATTGTATGGTCTCAAAAAGGCATTGGGGATTTTGGTTATCAGAAGACACAAACATGGTGTGCAAACTCAAAAAGGCATTGTATGGTCTCAAACAAGCTCTTAGGGATTGGTATGCAAGGTTGGACAAGTACTTTCTTCAGCAAGGTTTCAAGAAAGGTAACTCGAATAGTAATCTTTAGTTCAAGATTAAGGATGAAAGAATTTTGATAGTTGTTGTGTATGTTGATGATATAATTTTTGGTGGAAATGATGAAATATGCAAGAATTTTTCTAAAGAAATACAAAAGTAATTTGAAACGTCTATGATAGGTGAGTTATCCTTCTTTCTTGGTCTTCAACTTGTTTAGTTAGATAATGGTGTAGCATAGAAAACTGTATACCTTAAAAAATTCACACTATGTTTTGGACCCCTAAATTATTGAGCCTAATTGATTCTATAATTGCCTAAAATTATGTATTCCAAAGCCTAGATTTGTCCCATTTTTAATAAGCACCAAGCATTGAATAAATACATTCAATTCACATGTTGCCCTAGATAATAAGTGTCCTAGAAATTTAGGCCAAGTCCCATTTTCCCAAGGGTGATCGGGTCCCCCTTTTGAGCCAAGACTATTTTTAAATATGTTTTAGGAGGAAATTTAACAAATTCAAAATTCAACTTACAAATATGGCTATCAGGATCTAATTTTTGGGAAATTAAATAAATGCTTATAAATACCTAGCTATTTCATCATTTGAAACTAGAAAAGCAAGAGGTGAACTTTAAGAGCATTCAAGATCAAGTCAAGAGTAGCATATCAGGTATTTATTGCAGTAATTCAATATCCAAACATCGTGTCAAAGTTTTTGTGAGTTTATGTTATCATGTTGTCATTATTTTGTGAAGGCTAACATCTTTTTGTAGGTATCCAAAAAGAATTCAAGCAAAGAAAGATCCAAATCCTTGAGGTGGTGTGTATGTCTTCAATCCTTTAAGGCAACCATTGAAGAGTGGTGAGTTGCAGCACATTGTGATTTCATCATCCCTTCCTTTCCATTATCATCTATTCATTGACATTGCCATTATGGAAGTGGGAACACTTACACGGGGTTTGACTGAGGCAAGCCCCTATATGGCACAACATTTTCCCTCTTTGTGAATGTGTAGGTTACAGGTTTGAAGAGGAATGAAGAAAGCTTGAAGATCCACTTTGCATTGTTGCATTTACTATCATCAACCTTGTCAGGACATGAAAACTCACCTACATAATTTATTTATGACATTTTGATAGTGGGACAAGCAGAAAAAAAAAGCTCAGATCCAGCAATAGAGGATCCCAAAAGTTGATCAAGACACTCCCACAAAGACTCATTCGCCATTGAGTGACCTAGTCCTTATAGGAACAACAAAACTAATTTTTCTTGGTAGGTACACAATTATCTACACCTTCCAGATCTATTGGAACTTGACCATTTATGTTTATCAGTTGTCAGGATCTTGCATTTTTCATATTAAGGCATATAGGATTATTAGGCTAATCATCCAAAAATATTTTTAATCCATTCTAACCCCTAATTAGATATAGATCTAAGTTTGATTAGCTCACCTCCAGGGTTGTAAGTCAATCTAATCACCTTATTGATCTACATCCTAACGAAACTTGGAAAAATTCCACCATTTCATCCTAGGTTCTTTTCATTTAGGACCTAGGATCCTTTTGTATGTTCACTTTGGTGAACTTGACATTCTTACATCATATACCTTCTGAAAATTTGAAGTCTTTCAAACCCTAGATCTAGGTTTTTGCATTGTTTGCATTTCTCATTTAGGGTTTAATTTTTGCATTCTAAAAGCATCAAAAATTCAAAAAAATATTGCATTCATCTTGCATCATAGCTTGCATTAGAATTTGTTTCAGTCATCTTTAGATGTGATTTACATTCATTAGGTGATTAAAATTTCAATGTGTTCATTGCATTGCATATTTCATTTAAGCCTAAAAAGTGAAAAAAAATAACATTGTTATGTTTCAATTTTGCATCAAACTATCATTTTTAGAATTTTGCATCTTAGACTCAGTCAATTGTTGCATGATTAAGATCTATAGATTGCATTCAAAATTGTCCCTTATTATTTCACATTTGCATTTCAATTACATTGTCTTAAGTTGAAGCAATTGTAGAAAAACAGTCACTATCAAACCTATTTGTAAATAGGAATTGCAACCTCAAACATCAAACTAATAAAAAATATTTTGAATTTTCATAACCTTGTTCAAAGACCCAATTGCCATTAGGTGACCATGTCCTTGTACAGGTGTTTCTGCAAGATTTTTCACACATTTTTATCTTTGTTTTCTTGGTTTGTTTGTGCCTACAAAACCCAAAATTAGAATTCATAATTGCATATTTTTAGGAATCTTTCATATAGTTTAAAAAGTGGAAAATGTTGCATTGTTTGATTTCAAAATTGCATCAAAAACATCATTTTTCAAGTTGTGGCATCTTAGAATCAGTCAATTATTACATTTTAGATATAAAATTTGCATCCAATTTAACTTGTAAAGACATTTTCACCTTTGTTTTACACTTACATTTTACATTGCATTGTCCTAAATTGAGTAAAATTTAGAAAAATATCATTTTCTCAACTTGTTTGCAACTAGAGAAAGAAACATTAAACAACATAAAATTTCAATTTTTTCAATTATTTGAACCCTGATCGAGGACCCAGTCACCATTAAGTGACTGTTTCCTTGTACAAGTGTCTCAGTGAACTTCTACACACATTTTTGTCTTTACATTATCAGTCTAATTCTATTTGCAATTGCCTGATTTGAAATTCTAGAAAAATGTTATTGTATGTGCAAGAAAAATGTGATTTTACTTTATTTGTTACAAATTTGGGAAAAACTGTTACATTTCAATGTTAAAAATCATTAGATTTGTAGGAAAATTATTTATATTTTCTTAAGAATTACATAATTTGGGTAGATTACTTTTTATTTTTGCACAAATTCAAAACCCTAGGCAAGTAGAGACATGTTTCCTTTTCAAACATATGGTTTTCATAGAGTATCACATGGCTTGTATGATTGTAATCTCTCTACTTATGAGAATAATCTAAGGAAATGAAATGAAATCATTAACAAGCATGGTATTCACTCTCCTAATATCTCTCCCATTTATGAGAATTTTTTGGTGCAAGAGGATTCAATTAAAGACAATCATGATAATCATAGTTTTTCTTCTCCCAATACCTCTCCTACTTGTGACGAAGGTACCTTGGTGATGGAAGACCCAATCATTGAGTGTAATGATAATATTTTTTGTACCTCTCCTAATAATTATGCTATTTGGGAAGATATTATGGCACAAGAGGATGAAATCATTGACACATTTCTTAATATCAACTTACCTTGTCTTCATTCATCTCCCAAAACCTCTCCCATTTGTGAGGATGATTTGATACAGGAGGATGCAATAATTGACAACCATGAAAATCATAACTATTCTTCTCCCAATACCTCTCCTACTTGTGATGAAGGTGCCTTGGTGTTAGAAGATCCAATCATTAAGCATCGTGAGAATCGTGTTTGTTTCTCTCCCCCTACCTCTCCTACTTGGGAAGATATTGGTGAGCAAGATGATTTTCAATCATTGATACATTTCTTTCAAAATATAGTAAGATGGTTTTCTTAGATGAACATGCTAAGGTCACCTTAGATCCCCCCTCAATAGAAGATCATCAACAAGAATTCAAATTCGTTAAGGTTATGAATACACAATTGGCCATTAGATCTCCCTTGATTATTGGACTTCCTAAAACTCCTTTTGGAGCTCCTAAGAGTCCTCTAATTATTGGACCTCCTAAAACTCCTTTTTGACCTCCTAAAAGTCCTCTAATTATTGGACCTCCTAAAATTCCTCTAATTATTGGACCTCCTAAGTCACCTCTCATTATAGGACCTCATAAACCTCATGGACATATCCTAAGCTTTGCAAAACAACTTACTAGTAACCATGTGTTGCAGCAACCAAATTATCACACTATAGCTCACACATATAACACTAGAAACAATAAGCAACCAAGACAAACGTAATCCATTTCATCATCGATACCATTCCCACAACCTATTTTACCTAGTGCCCCGCAATTACCTCAACATAGTGGAAATAAGTATGACCTTGTAGAGAAACTTCACAACACTCCTGCTAAGATATCCCTTTGGGATTTGATTCAAGCATCACCTACCTATCATAGCATGCTTCAAAATTTGTTGCAAAATATTTTTATCCCTCCTAGTGTGCAACCAAATTTTCTAGTAGCTTTAATTGGGAATATGAATTCACCTAATTTGGACATTGTCTTTCATCAAAGTGAATTGCCCCATTTGGAAACACAAAAACAAAATGATGGTTTGATGATATTGTTTGTTATTAACAAGGTTGGGATTATGTGTACCCTTTTTTACAATGGTTCAGGACTCAATTTTTGTACAGTGTGAAACTTTTGGATTGAATTGGGGTGGATAAGACTAAAATTCAACCAACTAATTTGTCTATTCATGGTTTTGACAATGTGGGAAAACAATCACTTGGTGTGATAACATTACCTGTCAAGGTTGGTATGGTGATGTTAAAAAATCCTATCCATGCCATACCCCAGGATCTTTCATACAATATTCTCTTGGGTAGACCATGGATTCATGAAATGAATTCAATTCCTTCAATGTTACACCATATGTTAAAATACACTTACAACAGTAAGGTTTACATAGTAAAATTTGACCCTAAGTCTAAAAATTGTTTACAAACTAAAACAAGAATGATGAATCCTCTTAGCACATTGACACCAACTACAAAATTGGAACCTTTACAAGTTGAGGATAAATATGAGTGTCTTTCAAAGGTGACAAAGTTGTTGTATGATGTTTGGACTTCATTAGATTTCACACCTACATCCATGGGGGAATACAAGATTACAAAAAAAAACATAAAAAGAGAAAGAAGTTGTGGTGGTATCAACACAATTTGACATTGAAAAATCCAATACATAAGAGTTCACAACTTCTAGTAGTAAGGAGAAAACAGATTACACATAAAAGTGACTACAAAAAACCACCTTCTTCGAAAGAAATAGAAGCACTTTATAAAAAAGGATATCAACTTTTGAAACAATGTGGTTATAAGGGAAAAGGATGTGGTGTAAGAGAATAAGGTATTTGTGTCCCTATAGAACCTAACACGTAAGAAACAATAAGAGGTCTCAGTTATTTTCATTTGAAAGCATCAAAGAAACCTTCACTTGATACCAATACCATCACACAAGATTTTCCTAAGATGCTTTAACCTTGGTGGGTCCTAAACTGATAGACAATACATATGGGAATATGTGATTAGATATGTTGAAAATGATGAGTCCCTAAGGGAAATTTTGGGTATGAATGATATTTCACCTACTCGTCATCATCAATAGAATTAGTTGTTGCTCCTTGTCATGTGGTAATTGTAGTATCATAACATATTCACTACCATGCATGGGGGTATAAACTTGGCTTTATGCAATCATATTTTATTTTGCAAGGAGCAGCACATCATAATCCATTTGGCTCTCCTTTGTCCCTAGACTTGGGGGGCATGGGTTCAGGTAGCCTTGTCCTAGGTGTATTCCTTATTGGGATCCCTTTCTATCTCCTTAAAACATTAGTGTAGCAAGTACACTAACATTCTAAGGGAGGGCATATAGTCCCCCACTCATTATTTGCATATGAAGTGGTCCCTTCTTAGTGATGATAATGTATATCTCCTACAAAGTGTGACATTGTCAACCAAAGTCGGTCCTTATTAATCCATGTGACGTCTCTCCTTTGTGGTGATATTAGGCTTGATGTCCCATAAGAGTGTGACTCTTCTTGGCATATGACTTTCTCCTTAGTGGTAATGCTATGACTAGTGTTCCCTAAAGTGTGATCTTTTATTCCTTGAATAGTCCTCTCTTGGTGGTGATTTCAAGTGTGATGTTCCCTAAGGTATGAATTTTCATGCATTAAGTAAAGACCCTTTGATTATCTTTATTTTTTACCTTTTTATCTTTGTCGCATTTGTCCCTTGGGACATTAAACCTTCTCATATTTATGGTCGCCTAGCATAATACACCTTTCTTGGAGCCATGTGTTTCATGAGTGTTTAGCATAATATATCTTTCTATCCTTGTGAAACATGTTATATTTCATGGAACCTAGCATAATACAACTAGCTAGCATGTGGAATCTGTTATATTTTATGGCAACTTATCAGATTTATCAGGGAGTATAACTCTTGGTATGGTTGACATGGGTACACACTTGTAGACCTAGTGTTCTTCCCATTTTGCCACCTTGTTATGGGTACACACTTGTAGACCTAGTTGTTTCTATTTTTTTCTATCTTATCATGAGTACACACTTGTAGACCTAGTGTATTTCTCATCTTTGCTACCTTGTTATGTATACACACCTTGTAAACCTAGTGTGTGTTTCTCATCCTTGTCTTGGGGGCTCACCTAGTGAATATCGAACTTCACTAGCTCATGTGTCTCCTAGTTTGTAATTCACCTAGCAAATATCAGACTTTTCTATGGTGTGAGTCATGAATTCCTTTTAACATGGCCACCTAGTTTAACACTTTTTCTTTCTAGTGGAGTCATGTGTTCTATGAGTGATGTGTATGAATTTAGTCCTCATAGAGAATTTTCTTTATTCAATGGATGATAATTGTTATTTGAGACAATTTAAGACCCGGGTCACTTTTCCTTACTGACTCGAATCCCTTTTAGTAGTAACCTTGTGATTTGTTTGTCTTTCATGTGCCTTCTTCGTGTTTACATCATGTTCACATCGTGCTTGTTTTCATTTCATCATCATACATATGTTATGTTGTATCATATGTTTTCATCATGTATGTTTCATGTTTTCCAACATGTATGTGTGTGTGTAGGTTGTCTCGTTGCATATCATACATATGTGTGTGTGAACTCATTTTATTCTTATGTTATTTTCCATGGGATCTTGGATCCTGGGGGCTTGTGCACTCCCCCTAGATCCTTAGTCATCATATCTCTTTAATATTTGGACAATTGAACCCCTCTTGAAATATATTTTGTTGAATTCACAAGACAACTGAGAGGAGGGTGAATCAGTTGTATATTAAAACATCAAACCCTTAACAACATTTAGATCCACATTAACCTTATTATCCTTTACTCTGTTAGAGTGATATAGCATGAAAGAAAATAATAGAAATTGAAACACTTCAACACAATACACAATAAAAAACCAAATTTATGTGGAAAAACCAAGGTAAGGATTGGCTCACAACATAAATTAATTGCAACATTGAATATAGTAGGATCACTACTAGAGGGCTCACTGCCAGATTATAAAAAAGAAGAAAGAAGATTTTTACAATGAGAAATCCATCTCAAAGAAATAGAAGAGTTCCACCACAACATCACCAATACATTTGCATCCTTTCTGAAGATTGTAGACACCTTCTGCTCACTACTTCCAGTAGTCTAACACATTAAGCTCACACTATATTTTGCACTTTCGCACTCTACAACTCTGCACTTCACATCATCACCCTCTACACACATCTTCCATCAATACAAAACTTATTTATACTATCCTCAACCTTGAAAAAAATATCCAAGGTTTGTTATAATTTGAGAGGGGGGTGAATTAGTTGTATATTAAAACATCAAACCCTCAACAACATTCAGATTCACATTAACCTTATTAGCCTTTAATCTATTAGAGTGATTTAGCATGAAAGAAAATAACAAAAACTGAAACACTTCAACACCATACACAATAGAACACCAAATTTACGTGGAAAACCTAAGAAGGGAAAAACCATGATGAGGATTAGCTCACAATATAAAGTAATTGCAACACCGAATATAGTAGTCTCACTACCAAAGGGCTCACTACCAAAGGCTCACTACTAGATTATAGAAAAGAATAAATAAGATTGTTACAATGAGAAATCAATCTCAAAGAAATAAAAGAGTTACACCACAACATCACCAATACATTCACAACCTTTCTAAATATTTTAGGTCTGTGGACCTTCTGCTCAGTACTTCCAGTAGTCTAACACATTGAAGATCACACTACATTTTGAACTTTTGCACTCTAAAACTTTTCACTTCCCATCATCACCCTCTACACACATCTTCCATCAATACAACACTTATTTATACCGTCCTCAACCTTGAAAACAATCTCCAAGGTTGGCTATAATCTAAAGGGGGGTGAATCAGTTGTATATTAAAACATCAAACCCCCTCAACAAAATTTAGATCCACATTAACCTTATTATCCTTTAATCTGTTAGAGTGATTTAGCATGAGAGAAAATAACAGAAACTAAAACACTTCAACACCATACACAATAGAACACCAAATTTACATGGAAAACCCAAGAAGGGAAAAATTGCGATGAGGATTAGCTCACATTATAAAGTAATTGCAACATCGAATATAGTAGGCTCACTGTCAAAGGCTCACTGCCGGATTATAGAAAATAAGAAAGAAGATTGTTATAATGAGAAATCCATCTCAAAGAAATAGAAGAGTTCCACCACAACATCACCAATACATTCATTTCCTTTCTAAAGATTTTGCGTCCACCTTCTACTCACTACTTCCAGTAGTCTAACACATTGAAGCTCACATTGCATTTCGAACTTTCACACTCTACAACTTTTCACTTTTCATCATCACCCTCTACAGACATCTTCCATCAATAAAACACGTATTTATACTGTCCTCAACCTTGAAAATAGTCTCCAAGATCAGCTATGCACCTCAACTGTGCAAATTCAAATTAGTTTGGCACCAAAATATTCCCGCAATGGAAAGGAATAAAGGTGGACCACATCACACCTTAACTCAAACCTAAATCCACACATACATGCCACACCACGCTTCCACAAGCACCGAATCAAATCCGTAATTAGTGTAAACACCCAAGGTCGGTCAAGCCTGTGTAAACACCAATAAAAATTTAAGTACACACTTCCTTTGATCAAAATACAACTCACAGACAACAAATATTACTTGAACATAATCTAGAATATTCCATAAACATCTTGAAATCCAAAAAATTCCTTTGCAACATCTTTCATATAAAGAACATACTCATCCTACACAACCAGTTAACCTTCCACATACTGTAACTCAAGAAACCAACTTGTGGAGCACCAAATCATAAACAACTCAGAGTGAAGATATATATGAGCAATATTAGCACACCCTCAAATCCATAATATCAGCACACCCTCAAATCCAAAAGACCATAAACCACACTGTGGAGAAATGTAGAGCAAAACCATTTCTCCCAGACAACATTGCATACACAGTTCATACACTAGTGAACACAACTTTCTTTGCACAATGATCTAGAACAAGAAAATATGGATATAAAACCTTTGAACACCTTTGGCCAACATATCCAAACTACACAAGTAGATCTTCAACATAGAAGAAATTTGGAGAAAAACTAGAACACTACTTTGTATGCTAGAGCACCTCTCATCCACACTATTTTCTCTTTTATTCAAATTTTCTCAAAATAACTTGGAAACTAAGCACCAAAAACACATTCTTATCATTGGAAACACTTCCTCATCACCAGCAAGACAATTTCAATACAAAATTATTATCAAAGCAACATTAGAGGTTCACACCAGTGATACTACTAATGACAACATAATGCAGCTAATCAAAGCATCACTAAGTTTGACATCACTGCAACAACATTGATTCGTTGACATCAATGACAACACCAACTACTCATACTTGCAATATATTTCTCTACTTTAGTGTGAGTCTGAACGTAAGTTCATACTCTCACTAAAATGGAGGCTAAATGTAGCATAGAAAATTGTATACCTTAACAATTTCACACTATGTTTTGGCCCCCTAAATTATTGAGCCTAATTGACCCTATAATTGCCTAAAATTATGTATTTTAGAGCCCATTTTTCCCATTTTTCAATAAGTATCAAGCATTGTATAAATGCATTCAATTCACATGTTTCCCCCAATAATAAGTGTCCTAGAAATTTTGGCCAAGACCCATTCGCCCAAGGGCGACTAGGTCGCCCTTTTTAGCCAAGACCCATTTTTAAATATGTTTTTGGAGGCAATTTAGCATTCAAAATTCAGCTTGCAAATGTCAGCTATTGGGATCTAATTTTTGGGAAATTAAATAAATGCCTATAAATACCTAGTTATTTCATCATTTAAAACTAGACAAGCAAGAGGTGAACTTCAAGAGCATTCAAGATCAAGTCAAGAGCAACATATTGGAGATTTATTTCAGCAATTCAATATCCAAGCATCATGCCAAAGTATTTGTGAGTTTATGTTATCATGTTGTCATTATTTTGTGAAGGCTAACATCTTTTTGTAGGTATCCAAAAAGCATTCAAGCAAATCAAGATCCAAATCTTTAAGGTGATGTGTATGTCTTCAGTCCTTCAAGGAAACCATTGAAGGGTGGTGAGTTGGGTGGTGAGTTGCAGCACATTGTGATTGCATCATTCCTTCCTATCCATTATCATCTATCCATTGGCATTTCCATTGTGGAAGTGGGAACACTTACACGAGGTTTGACTAAGGCAAGCCCCTATATGGCACAACATTTTCCCTCTTTTTGAATTTGCAAGTTATAGGTTTGAAGAGAAGTGAAAAGAGATTGAAGATCTATTTTGCATTGTTGCATTTATTGTCATCAACCTTTTCAAGACACGAAAACTTGGGTCTACAAAAAAAAATTACGACATTCTAACAATGGGACAAGCATAAAATAGAAGCTTAAATCCCACACTAGAGGACCCCAAAATTTGATCAGGACACCCCCACAAAGACTCAGTCATCATTGGGCGACCTAGTTTTTGTAGGCACGGAAAAATCAATGGTTTTGGGTAGGTACACAATTATCTACACCTTCCATATCTACAAGAATTTGACTGTTTTTGTTTATTAGTTGTCAAGATCTTGCATTTTTCATATTAGGGTATATAGGATCATTAGGCTAATCATTGCAAAATATTTCCAACCCATTCTAACCCCCTATTAGATGTAAATCCAGGTTTAATTGGCTCACCTCCAAGGTTGTAATTCAATCTAATCACCTTGTTGATCTACATCCTAAAGAAACTTGGAAAAAGGCCACCATTGCATCCTAGGTTCTTTACATTTAGGACCTAGGATCCTTTTTTATGTTTCAAATGGTATCTTTATTTCTCAAGCAAAATATTCCAAAGAGATGTTGAAGAAGTTTGGTATGGAAGATTGCAAACCTGTGAGTATTCCTATGGTAACTAGTTGTCATTTGAGCAAAGAGGATGAGTCTCCCCTGGCTAATTAGACTCTATATAGATCTACGATTAGAAGCTTGTTGTAATTAACTGCTTCAAGGCCTGATATTATGCATGTGGTATGTTTGGTTGCAATATTTCAAGCTAATCCTAAATAAACTCATGTGAAGGAAATCAAGAAGATCTTCAGATATCTGAAAAGCACTTTAGACTATGGACTATGGTATCCAAAAGGTAATGACTTTGATCTGAGTACATACACTGATGATGATTGGGTTGGTTGTGTTGGTGATAGAATAAGTACCATTGGTGGTGCTTTCTTTTTAGGAAACAAGTTGGTTTCATGGCATAGTAAGAAGCAAGATTTAGTATCTTTGTCAACAACAGAAGTAGAGTATATTGATGCAACATCTTGTTGTACTCAAGTATTGTGGATGAAGCAAACATTGAAGGATATCAAGATAAAGTATGATGCAAGCCTATTCTTATTCTATGTGATAACACAAGTGCCATCAATATTTTCAAGAATCCAATGATGCATTCTAGAACCAAGAACATATCAATTAGGTATCACTTTCTGAGAGAGAAAGTTGCAAATAAAGAAGTGAAGTTGGAGTATGTATCTACAAAGGATCAAGTTGCAAAAAATTTCACAAAGGAACTTGCAAAGGATACATTTGAATATCTTAGGAAGAAGTTAGGGGTAATTTCCCCTCTTTCTTCTTTCTAGATGCATAGTTGGTGCATCTATCTAGGGGGAGTAATTGAAGCCATATCTTTATTCCTAGACTAATAGGAGCTACCTCTCAAGGGGAGCAGGTAGTGGTTGTTTTTGATAGGGGGAGCCTATATGTTGTTTCAAGAAGGAAATATTGTAAAAGGGGGGAGTCATTTTTTCCCTTTGACCTTAATGTCAAAGGGGGAGATATTGAGGGAGAGATATTGTGCACCACAATGGTGTGAGGATAGTTTTACCATTGATGACAAAGGGGGAGATTTTTGCAATTTGGTTGTCATTGATGTCAAAATTTCTATGGAGTGTGTTGTATTCTGGTTGTTTGGTTGCCAGTATTTGAGAAATGCTTTGTATTTATCTATTGATTATGTTTTTCCCTTGTGATTTGGTAGATAGTTTCATTTGGTGTCAATGCATGTGTGATCCAAATTTCAAGTCTTTTGGGTTATTGAAAAGATGTTTTTTGAAACTGGCAGATTGAAGTTTGTGTTGTCTCTATTAGGATGTTCTCAGAGGTATAGAGATTGGCTTTGAATATCTCCACATTTATAGATATGGTTATGTAGATCAGAAGTTAAGTTCATGAAGATGGGAAGGTGTTATATCCCAAGTTTCATGTCAATAATCCTTACACAGAGAAAGTTATAAGTGATAGAGTGCAGAACTGTGTTGTCTAGTGGTTGGCTTTAATGTTTGTCTACTTGCGCCAGTAGAAGGTTGTGAATTTTAGTTGTATGAGTTTGTTTGGATACTCCATGTGTCTCATAGTGTCGAATGTTTGAAGTGCATGAAGATATTTCTTGTTTCCAGTATCATACAGTTGTTTCAAGTCAGTTTGTGTAGATATGCTTATATTGAGGCTAACTAAGGCATGTTGATGATGTGCACCACAAGTTAAATTATGAGCGGAGCTTATGGAGTTTTTGAAGGTGTTGTATGGGTCATGTTGACTCATCTAGGAGAAGTGTAAATAATTATTTATCATTCTTGTGTACCTCCAATGGATATGAAGGACGACATGCTACAAGTTACACATTTTCTTGCTTATGACAAACCTATTTTAATTTTTGAAGCATGTGGATGATGTTCATAGAATATTGAAGGTGTGAAGATTGTTTAGGACCAAGTTAAGCGTGTGTTGGAATATGCAAGGTGTGTTCTTCTTCCTAGTGTTGTGTGTATTCTTTTGGGTCTTTCCCTCTACATGTTTCATACTGATTGTTTAATCCTTGAATGACTTGGAGATGTAATATTTTTCTTGTTGTAGTTTGTCATGAGATGTAATAAATATAATATCTTTTATAAATTTTAAACCTAGTTGATTAAGGGAAAGGTGAGGTGTGATGCATTATTATATTTGTGTGAGAAACTAAAAGAGAAAGAATAGTTGTGGTGCATCCTATTTGGTTTCATCTTGATCATATCTTTGTGATAGAAGGCAAGTGAAGAAGTGTGCTTAATTTTTTGCTAGAGGCAGTGAGCCAAAGGAAAAACTTCTTGATTTTTGAAAGTAGTGAGCTAGTAGGTAGGTGAGAAAAATTTTGAAGAAGTGACAAGGAAAAATTGCAATCATCAAAAGAGAAGTGACAAAGCATAATTGCAATCATCAAAATGGTTTAGCTTAATTGTCAATTTCAGATAATGGAAGGACTATCATTCTATAATTATTCCTAAGTGTGTGCTCAAATCAGAAATTTGTAGCTTCCCTAGGCTATAGCTCTAAAACAAAGTGTAATCAAGGAGTTGTAGCTTCCTTAGGTTGTATCCCTAAAACAAAGTTATAAATGTTGTTCATCTTGTGAGCTTGGATTAGGATAGTAACTCCTAGCAACTTTTATCATTGTGGTTTTTCCCCTATGGGGTTTTCCACATATATCTGGTGTTATGTCATGTTGTGCATTATCTTCTTCTTTCATGTTCTTGCTTATGCAATAGAGTTTATAGTATTAGTTTATTTCAGAGGGTTTGAGATTTGATAGAATGTTGTTTCACCCCCCTCACAGTATTCCAGAGTGTTCAACACCCACTTTGTAGTATGTTTGAGATTTCAATGGATTAGAAATTCCATATTTTAGTTAAGTATTCTATAAACACTTTTTCACATGTGAAATTATGGATGGGAAGATTCATGATGATCGGTATAAGGTGAGTGATTATATTATCTACTATAAAGACAAAATCTATTTGGTGTCTAGATCAAAAATAAAAGAAAATATTATTAGGGTTTTTCATGATACATCACTAGCAAGCCATCAAGGATACTTCAAAACCTATCAACATGTGAGAGAGAGGTTTTATTGGAAGGGATTGAAGGATGATGTCCTTAGGCACATTCAAGAGTGTTATTTTTCAAAAAAAATCTAAACATATTTTTCCAGTAGTTTTATTATAGCCCCTACTTATCCCTAATTAGAAGTGGGAGAGCATATCAATGGATTTCATCATGAGGCTGCCCAAGGTGTAGGGTAGAGATTTCATTTATGTTATGGTGGATAGGTTGAATAAATACACACACTTCTTTTCCATAACCTTCAAATATAAGGTACCATAGGTGGTAGACTTGTTCTTTAAAGATGTGTTTAGGCGAGCTATGGATTGCCTAGAAATATTGTTGGCGATCAGGACAACAAAATTCTTAGTGTATTTTGGAAAGAGCTCTTTAGGTTAGTAGGTACAAAGTTGACACTAAGCACAAGTTATCGCCTACATCTATAGAAATATTAAACAAGTGGATTTAGGAGTAGTTAAGGAACTATGTAGCTTGTCATTAGAAGGCTTGGTTCAAATGGTTGTATCTGGGTGAGCATTGTTATAACACCACTTATCACATGAGTATAGGAATGACATCCTTCAAGGCTTTATATGGATATGATTTCACCTCTTTTTTAAACTTGCTTGTTGTGGATAGCAGAGCACCTTAAACCAAAGACTGAATATAGGTGCATCAAAATGTTATGAAGGCTGTAAAAGAGATAGGCACAAGACTAAGAGGACCTTTGAAGTTGGATATATGGTATCCTATGACTTTAGTCTTATAAACAATTCTCACTCAAGAGGAGTGATGCAAAAAAATTGAAACCCAAGGTTTATGGCCCCTCTAGGATTATACAAAGGATTGGGGAAGTTTCCTTTGCTGGAACTGTTGGAACACAATAAGATTCACAATGTATTACATTTTTCTTGTCTTAAAAAGGCACTGGGGAAACACATTACACCCTTTGTATAGTTACCACCAATAGATGGGGAGGTAAAATTGGTCTTGGTTTTGAAATCCAACATCGATATCAAGGAAAAGAAGTTCAGAAATAGAATTATTTTGAAATATTTGGCTCATTGGAAGTATTTTCCTACAAAAGATGCCACATGGTAAGGAGAGTATATTCTTTAGCACTCAAATTTGTAATTGTTCGAGAAAATACAATTTCGAGAAGGGGGGACTATAATATCCCCTTCTTCAACCTAGGTGCTCGAGGAAGTTTCATTAGCCTATTTTATTCCTGTAGGTTATTTTGGAGAACTAGAAAGGAAATAATTTAATTTGATTAAATTAAGTTGCCTTAAATTAAAGTTGCAAGTGACTTGTATTTAATTAGTTTTTACAAAATGACTTAAGTCAAAAAGAAAAAATAATATGAAGTTATTTTATGTGAGCCAAAAATACTATTATTTTAATAAAGGTGAATTTAAATTAGGAATTGATTGAAAGTTTGAAGAAGAGATATTAAAAGAGTTGCAAAAAATAAAATTTCACATCTTGGACACATAATTTCTCTCATTTGTTAGGTTTGAACTCTAAGTTCAGCTTCAAACCCTAAGACGAAAACCTTACAGGTATTTGACTTTGAAGATGAAAGATTTTTCCTAGTCAAATCAATGATGGATTTGCACATAAATGACATTTGGAATTAAATAGAGAATACAAAAATTTGATTCATAGTTGCAAAAATTGAAATTTTATATACAAATTAATTGAGATTTGCCAACAAATAATTAATTTGTCAATGTGATGTGTGTGAATGATGAAAAAACATTAATTACAAGTAAATGTAATGAAATAAAAAATAAATTAATTTATATTTTATTAAGGTTGAGTTACTCCCAACCATAACACTTTGAAATTTCCTATGGACGTCGTGCACCATCCATAACAAACAAAATGACATCTACCCAACCAACAAATACATATTTGACTGTATTTTTTAATTAATTGAAATACATTTTATTTTGATTTCTGCATAGACAATAGAAAGGAGCAAGGAGGAGCGATTAATATATTAGAAGGATTTTATAGCATTTTTACTCCCTAGCATAGCTTATATTGGAGTTTCAAAGCTAGTTGTAGCTTCTATTGAAGAAGCATCACCTTATTTAGAGTTGTCATACCATTCCATGTTATCGTACAAATATTGAGGGGAGTTGCCATACTATTTGGATACCATAAAGTATATGAATTTGTCAATTGGTCTAGATCAGCAATGACATTATGTTTGTTGTCATTAGATTTATGTTACAATCAAATTGAATGTATTTCTAAATTTATATCTATACATAAGTTGCAACTAGAAATCACATGTTTGGAAATAAAATAATATTTGATGTCTACAAATTAAATTGATGTAGGAGCATCCTTGGTTCTTGGCAATCTTGCATCAACCAAAAAAAAAAAATTCTTTAATTTTTTGTTCTTATTTTGTTCTTGCTTAGTTCATTTTGGAGGATCTATCATATTTGCTCACTAGACCCTATGGATCTACATTTTCATTGTGGACATGTTAATTTTCCTTATTCAAAGATTTGAGTGCGATTGGATCATTTTTCGGCAAGTTATTGCTTCCGGATTTAGTGGCAGTTTCTTGAACCAGCACCGGAATAATTTTCAAACCTAACAATTAATTTGATCATTCGTGGATCACCCTCATGACTTGCAAATCTTAACGGTGATTTTAAATTTTTCGTGGAGTGACCCCAACCTTAAATATAGTTCCACACTTCATCCTATGCATTCATTGAGGAGTAATTCAAATTTGAGGCCAACTTGTTCATGTGCACGTTACATTTTCTTTCATTGGAGATTGTAATAATCTTTGGCCAACGTCGATGTTTCTAGACCTTTGGATATGATCTAAAGCTTGTAATAAATCATTAGAAAAGCAGTGAACAATAAGTAGATAAGTCTTGGATTAGATTCATAATATTTTAGCTCGCATATAGGAGCATATTGGAATGTTGTAGTTTTGAACATGTTATATCAGGCCTATGAGCCGAATCCGTAAGCCTGGATGTTTTCGGTCGATTGTAACTGAGATTTCTGTTAATGAGAATATTTGCATCTGCATTTTCCTCCATATTCTATGTTTCTTTCGTTGTGTTGTACTCTTGTTGCATGGTTCGGATAGTTCTCTTTGAGGACCCTCCTACTGTGGTTGCGCCAGATTGGTATCAGAGCAAGATTCGATCTATGTGAGGTTGTTAGAATTTGTACAGTCCTGTTGAAGATTTGTTGTGGGGTGGCGGATTAAGGATCTGACCTACGGCTGCAAAGGACCTATGTAAGGATGGTGGGAAGAATAAATGTTAGAGGAAATGGAGCGCGTGGAAATGTAGACCCTACTTTAATGGAGATGTTGAGAGGAATTGTTACCAAATTAGATGTCATTGAAATGGCCCAAAGCAGAGGTCAGCCGGTTCATGATGTGAGTGACGAAGAGGTAGAAGTACAAGAAGAAAGAGGAAGAGAAGAGCAATATGGCCTAGATCAGGGAGAAGAGAGGTTCATAAGAGCCCTAACTAGAGCAAACACAAAACCACATTTCAATCCACTAGATTATAATGGTAAGTTGGATTCAAAAGAATTGTTAGATTGGATAACAGAGATGGAAAAGTATTTTTATTTTGAAGGTACCACCTAAGATAAGAAAGTAAAATTTTCTTGTACAAAGTTGAAAGGACATGCATCCCTTTGGTGGGAACATTTGCAGACAAATAGACAAAGAAGAGGAAAAGAAAAGATAAAATCATGGGATCGGATGGTGAATAAGTTGAAAACAAAGTTTATGCCTACAGATTATCAGATCAATTTGTTTCAGAAATTGCATAAATTAAATTAGAAGGAGTCAAGTGTGACAGAGTATACCGAGGAGTTCTACAAGTTGAACATCAGATCTAGACATTTGGAGGATGAGATCGAGCAAGTAGCCAAATATGTGAATAGTTTGAGGTCATTTATACTAGATCAGATCAATTTAATCAAGATGCAAAGTGTGGAAGAGGCATATCAATGTGCCCTAAAGGCAGAAGAGAAGTTGAATAAAAGACATGATCAGAGACAGAGAGGAATAATTTTTATTGGAGGAGGAAGAGGAACTCTTATAGATTAGAATAAGGATAAGGAGGTCAGTAAGAATGATAATTCATACCGTATAGATGATGGAAACTCTTACTGAAGAGGAGGATATGGTGGTTACCAGAATGAGGGTTATAGAAAAGATGATAAAGAGAAAAGAGTGTTCAGGGGAACTTGTTTTAAATGTGGTGGAGAAGGACATAGGGCATTTGAATGTAATCAAGGAGAGACAAGTAGGAAGACAGAAAACAATAGAAGAACAGCTTTTGTTGAGGAAGATCATGTTGGATCATCTAACAAACCAGAAGATGGAGAAGTGTTGGTGAATAGAAGAGTACTATGTCAAAGTGAAATGGAGCAGGAACCGTTGTAGAGAAAGAATTTGTTTCGAACCAAATGCAAGGTAGCTAGTAAATGTTGTAGAGTGATTATTGATAGTGGAAGCTCTGAGAACATGGTTTCTGAAGAAATGGTGACCAAATTGAAGTTGGAAAGGTTGAAACACCTGAAGCCCTATCGGATAGATTGGATTCAAGATGAGCATAAGATACTGGTAAGTGAAAAATGTTTGCTAAAATTGAAGATAGGAAACTACCATGATGAAGTTTTGTGTGATATCATGCCTATGGATGTATGCCATGTTTTTTTGGGACGACCTTAGCAGTATGCTAGACAGGCTATTCATGATGGAAAGAAGAATACATATACTATTGTTGCTAATGGGATGAAGCAGACTTTGTTGCCATTGGAAGATGTTCCTAAAGTTGAGGTTTGTACAAGTGCTAGAGTTTGTTTGGTGGATGGAAGGATATTTCTAGATGGATTGAGACATGAGAACATATGTTATGCCTTAGTTCCTAAGAAAGATGAAGACTTGAAGCATGTAGAAGAACACCCGGAAGAGATAAAGGAGTTGCTAACAGAATATGAGGAGATAATTTCAAATAATGTACCTAATGGATTTCCACCTATGAGGAGTATTAGTCATTGCATGGATCCAATTACTAGAGCTAGTTTTCCTAATAAAGTAGCACACTGGATGACACCTACAGAGAATGAGGAGTTGAATAGAAAAGTGCAAGAATTATTGAGGAAGGGTTTGATCAGAGAAAGCTTAAGCCCATGTGTAGTACCTGTTGTGCTAGCACCTAAGAAGGATGTAGAATGGAGGATGTGTATAGATTCTAGATCCATAAACAAGATCATGGTGAAGTATAGATTTCCTTTGCCCCAGATGGATGACATTGTGGATTGTTTGAGTGGAGCTAAATACTTTACAAAGATAGATTTGAAGAGTGGATATCATCATATCAGAATCAGAGAAGGGGATGAGTGGAAAACAGCATTCAAGACAAATGAGGGATTGTATGAGTGGTTGGTGATGCCTTTTGGATTAACAAATGCATCGAGTACTTTCATGAGGTTGATGAATGAGGTATTAAAGAAATTCATGGGTAAATTTGTGATTGTTTACTTGGATGACATCTTGATTTTCAGTAAGAGTAGAGAAGAACATTTGTGGCATATAAGATAAGTTTTGTAGAGGTTGAGAGAAGAGTAGTTGTTGATAAACATTAAGAAGTGTAGTTTCATGAAGGAATAATTGGTATATTTGGGATTTGTGATATCTGTGGATGGATTGAAGATGGATCCTAAGAAGATAAGAGCAATTGTTGAGTGGCCTACACTAGATAGCATTGGAGAGGTAAGATCATTTCATGGATTGGCTAGTTTCTACTGGAAGTTCATTAGGAATTTCAGTTCTATTTGCAGCCCTATGATAGAAATAATGAGAGGAGATAAGAAGGATTTTAGGTGGACATCTGAAGTAGATCGGAGTTTTGAGTTGTTGAAACAGAAGGTGACTAAGCAGCCTGTGTTATCTTTACCAAATTTTAATAAAGTATTTCAAGTAGATTGTGATGCAAGTGGAAATGCAATTGGAGCAGTATTGAGTCAAGAAGGGAGCCATGTAGTTTATTTCAATGAGAAGTTCAATGATGCTCAGAGAAGATATTTAGTGTATGATCAAGAGTTTTATGCCATAGTTCAATCCTTGAAGAAGTGGAGGCATTACTTGTTTCCTAAGGAGTTTGTGTTGTATACAGATCATCAAGCATTGCAATATTTGAATAGTCAAGGTAAGTTGAATCAAAGACACATGAGATGGGTAGAATTTTTGCAGAGTTATATTTTTGTTTTGAAGCATAGGAATGGAAAGTAAAATAGATTGGTTGATTCCTTGAGTAGGAGAAGGAATTTATCGACAGAGATGAGAGTGGAGGTATTAGTCTTTGATGAATTGAAGAACCTGTATGAAGGAGACTCAAATTTTGTAGAAACTTGGAGAGCTTGTAAAGAACCAATTTTGGAGGATAGGAGTCAGTGGTTGGATTATTTCATTCAGGAGGATATGTTGTTCAAAGGAAATCAATTGTGTATACCCTAGAGTTCAATGAGGGATAACTTGGTGAAAGAAAAGCATAGTGGAGGATTGTCAGGACACTTTGGAGTTGATAAGACAGTAGCATTGGTAAGTGAGAATTATTTTTGGCCTCAGATTCATAAGGATGTTAGGAGATTTGTGCAGAGTTGTAGATTTTTTCAAGTTGCAAAAGGAGGTAGTTAGAATGTTGGATTGTATAAGCCTTTGACAGTTCCAAAGAGCCCTTGGGAGGATATCAGCATGGATTTCATACTTGGTTTACCGAAGGCACAGAGAGGTAATGATTCTATATTTGTGGTGGTGGATAGATTTTATAAGATGGCACATTCCATACCTTGTAGGAAGACAATAGATGCAGTACATGTAGCAGAATTGTTTTTCAGGGAAGTGGTCAGATTGCATGGATTACTTGGGAGTATTGTTTCAGACAAAGATACAAAGTTTGTTGGTTACTTTTGGAGAACACTTTGGAAGAAGTTGAAGACAGATTTGAAGTTTAGTTCTACTTTTCAGCCACAGACTAATGGACAGACAGAGGTAGTAAACAGGAGTTTGGGGAATTTGTTGAGATGCTTGGTTGGAGAGAAGATAGGAAGTTGGGATTTAGTCCTTGCACAAGCAGAGTTTTCTTATAATAATTTAGTGAACAAGAGTACCGGAAAGACACCTTTTGAGATTGTTACTGGAGTTCATCCTAAAGGTATATCACAGTTGAGAGACATCAGTATGGAAGATAAAAGGAGTGCAAAAGTAGAGGAATTTGCAAGTAGAGGAATTTGCAGAACATATGAAGAAAGTGCATACTCAAGTGAAGGAGCAGTTGGAAGATATGCACCAGAAGTATAAGGAGAAAGCAGATGAAAAGAGGAGACATAAGGAGTTCAAAGTTGGAGATGAAGTAATGGTATATTTGAGGAAGGAAAGATTTCCAGTTGGCACATATAATAAGCTAAAGATGAGGAAGTTTGGACCCTGTAAGATCTTGAAGAAATTTGATTTAGGAAATGCATATGAAGTAGAGTTACCGGATGACATGGGTATATCACCTATATTCAACATTGCAAATCTACATCAGTACCATGAAGCAGAATTTAGTGAAGACAATAAAGCAAAATTGGAGAATCAGTTTCCTAAGCAGCAATCAGATGAGATAGAAGAGATTTTGGATATCAAAGATGGGAGGAAGACTCGTGGGAAACAGTACAGAGAATATCTTGTGAAGTGGAAAGGAAGACCAGTGGAGGATTCTTCTTGGATTTCTCAGGTTGAGGTAGACCATCTTGGTTTTCCTTTAGCCCTAGCAAAGTGAGTGACTCACTTTTCAAATAACCTCAGATGTTTGATGAAGGAGCATCCTTGGTTCTTGGAAATCTTGCATCAACCAAAAAAAATATTTTCTTTCAATTTTTTTTCTTATTCTATTCTTGCTCAGTTCATGTTGGTGGATCCTTCATATTTGCTCACCAAACCCTGTGGATTTACATTTTCATTTTGGACATGTTCATTTTCCTTATTCCAAGATTTGAGCATGATTGGATCTTTTTCTGGCAAGTTATCACTTCCGGATTTAGTGGCAATTTCTTGAACCAGCACCGGAATAATTTTCAAACCTAACGGTTAATTTGATCATTTGTGGATCATTCTCATGACTTGAAAATCTTAACAGTGTGATTTTAAATGTTTCATGGAGTGACCCTGACCTTAAATATAGGTCCGCACTTCATCCTATGCATTCACCAAGGAGTAATTCAAATTTGAGGCCGACATGTTCATGTGCATGTTACATTTTCTTTCATTGGAGATTGTAATAATCTTTGGTCGATGTGGATGTTTCTAGACCTACGGATATGATCTAAAGCTTGTAATAAATCATTAGAAAAGCAGTGAACAATAACTAGATAAGTCTTGGATTAGATTCGTAAGATTCCAACTTGCATATAGGAGCATATTGGAATGTTGTAGTTTTGAACATGTTATATCAGGCCTATGAGCCAAATTCGTAAGCCTGGATGTTGTCGGTCGATTGTAACTGATATTTTTGTTAATGAGAATATTTGCATCTGCATTTGCCTCCATATTCTATGTTGCTTTCGTTGTGTTGTACTCTTGTTGCACGGTTTGGATAGTTCTCTTTGAGGACCCTTCTACCATGGTTGCACCATAAATGATATTTGATGTCTATAATTTCAGTAATTTAGTATAAAAAATTATTATGGAAATTTGAGCATTCAAGAAATCAGTTAGCAGTTGGTTTTATAAGAATTTTTTTCAAGGAACATTGTTTCACATTCATAATTAATTGAAGGTAAATTGTTTGTAGAAATACAAATAAAATTGTGAGAACTAGAATATTTTGGATTAAATTGTTTCAACTTGTAGTCATATTTGTTACTAAATCATTCTCACAATTGTGACCTCCTTTAGTGGGCAAGATCTTGATGGATGTAACTTTTGAACATTATATAGAGGTAGATAGTTAGATAGGTAGAAAAACATGATTTTTGTCTATAAAATGACAAGCAAGTGAGATCTTAACACTTGTCAACATCTTAACCTTTTTACCGTATAAGAATTATTATAGAACATGTTGATCTTTTCTATTTGATAAGTCTTAATTTTTCCATTAACTTAAAAGTAATACTTTCACTCTTAATGTTTAAACTTTAAAAAAATCTAAATATTGAAAGTAAAACTAGGTTTAAACTCAGGATCATATTTGAAATACATATCGGCTAGAAATGTATTGATTAAGAATGTGGCCTTGAATCAATCACTCTAAGTGATTCAGTTTATTCACTAATTGCACCTATATTTCAAAGGACTTAAACGCATTACATAATAAGCCTTGAGCTAGCCTGTTTGAATTCTACTACTGAGTTTGACCTTCCAAGTGTGATCAACATCAAACACCCATTTGGTCAAATATTCCTTAATAACATTTCATTCTCTAGGGATATGAACAAAGGAGATAGAGTCAAATTTTGTGAAAGGTAGAGAATCTAATCAACATAAGGAACCAGCCTCTAAGAAGACTCCACAAATCTTCCATTTTTTAGAAGGATGGACAATATCATAGAATTCATATCACAAATTATATTTTTCCAATCCAACTCAAGAGATTTCTCCAAGGCCATAAGGAGTGCCCAAGCCTTCATCAAATTATTAGTGTTAATCCCCATAGTAGTAGAAAAAAAGAAGTGAACCAAACCAACACTATCTTGTTCAACTCCACCTATCCCCATAGCACCTAGGCTACCATGAAAATAATCATCATTCTTAAATTTTTTTAAAAAAATCCAAAAGGAGGAGATCATTTACTTGTTATATTTACCTTATTAGGATATTTGAGCCTAAAGCTAGAAGTAATCAATCCAATCAAATGAACCGCATTAAGTTGCCACAAAATTTGAATATCAAATGGACCAAATATTTCATCCATAGAATACTTAGCCAAAAAAAATTCTTGTAAGGAGCCCAAAATCTTCTACCAAATATATTAATGAAGACTTTGATGACCTTGGAAGATCTGATGATTTTTTTCCAACCACTTTTTCCAAACAATAAAGACAAGACCAATATCTCAAGTCACCAAAAGAATAGAATTAGAAGTAGGAGGATGCCCCAAACTAGCCTAAAATTCATGTAGAGAAGTAGCTTGAACAAGAGAACAATTCCAAATGTACTACCATTGCCTCCAAAGACTCTCAAAGAAGGAATATTGAAAGAAGAGATGAGTGACACACTCCTCATTAACACAACAAAGAACACATTTCTTTTTTCTTTATGTTGTCCTAGATAAGATATTTGTTTTGGTAAACTAAACAAACAAAGAAATTACATTTAGGTTAACAAAATTTATTCTATATTCTTTTCCACCAAGGAAAATGTTTGTGCTCAATTTTTCATGGTATAAGATCTGATACCTACAATAGAAAAAATAAAATATTTGAGGATCATACCCCCAAGCAAGAGTATCAATCTCATCTAAGGAATAACATGACTACTCGACCTGGAGAATAGAAAATAGGGTTTCTTAAGCTGATGGATCTCCTCCCAGAGGCCAACTAAATATATGTGAGATTCACCCACTAAATAAAAATCTTTAAAGTCAAACACTTTTGACCAACCTCATCTAAAAATACTTTACTCAAAGGGATAATATGAGAAGTCACAATTATGGGATAGGACTCACACAAATCCAACCAAAAAGGAGCATTATTATCAAAATTCACAATCCAAAAAAAGTTATGCTTACCAAGTAAAGAACCTTTCTTGAGAGTATTCCAAATCATAGAGCCTTTCTCGATTAAAACCATTCTTAAAACATCATCAATAGCAACACCTCATGAGTACTTATAGTTTAAAATCCTAGCCCAAGGTTGATCTTGTTGTTTGTACTATCTCCAATAAATTTTAGGAGCCAAAGGTTGACTATGCAACTCAAAAATTTGTTGACCAAGACCTCTATTTTTTTTTGGTCAACAAGCTTGGTCGCAACTTGTAAGACTCCATTTTTTACAATCTGAACATCCTACCAAAAGAAATTTCCTAGAAACAGAATCAAACTCTTTTAGAAAACTTTTTGGAGCAGAAAACACCAAAAATATATAAATAAGAAGACCTTGCAACATAGATTTTAATAGAGTAAGATTCCTTGCAAAATACAACCATCGGAAGGTCCATTGAGAAACCCACATTCTAAACCTGACAAGAATTTGTTTCCTCCTAAGATGACTAGCATTATATTGAGATTATCAAGCAACAAAGGAATACCAAGATAATCCAAGGGAATTTATCCTATTCTAAGCTACAAAATAAGAGTAATTCTCTATTGAATGGATAGGATTGATTATGTGAACTTACATATATATATACATGTTTTTTGTACAGACAAATCCAAAACAAACCCAACCCCAAAAAAATTCTAGTCGGCTCCACGAACCCGAACTAGGATCTGTACCAAAACAAACAACTTAGAAGCAAAGAGATAAACAACAAAAATAAATTTGTAATCTTAATGATGAAGCATGAATGTGAGAAATGGAATGGAAAAACATCATCATTGCTATCTTTGTGCTTAAAAAAATTTCTTATGCACTATGTGAAAGTGTTTTTTGAAATTAAAGGGTTTCCATCAAAGCTCCTACTAAAACAAGTTTCAGTTGTTTCCAATACAAAATTTTCAAATGTTAGTTTATATAGGACTTTAGTTTTAGAATTAGAGATCAAGTGGAAGTTGACTAAAGTTCAACAAGTGAATGTGTCATTTTGTTCCCAATGACAAATCATGGAACATGTACGAGACTCTGCAAAACTTAAACAAGATTACCGTGAAGAAACAATACCATGGCCAAGGATAGACAAAATATTGGATCAACGGAAAATAAAGAAAGGACTTTATCAAGTTAGACTTGAAGCCCCTCAAATATTTTCACATTAGAATTTTTGAAAAAATACACCTAGAGTACAACATTCAAGACCAAAAAAAGGCTTGTACAAGTGGTTGGTTACGTCATTTAGATTGTGCAACCATATCTCAAGAAATGTGAATTCGAGCAAGGTTTGCAAGTATACATAAGGGTTTTTATGGCAGATAAAGAGTTGAAGATTTATTATGCCAGGTCATATCCCATGGCTATCAAAATTATGATAGAAAAAAAAAGCAAACACTCATACCTTAAAAATAAGAGACCTAATACTAAAAGGAAAATATATCGGCCTCCCACCCTAATGCAAAATCTAACATAGCCTAAACCCTAGTCTAAGACCATTTCTTTGTTGCATTTGCAACAAAGAAAGAGCAAGAGCAAATGAGGAAGAAGGGATGAGGAAGGAAAAAAGAGTATTTGCAAGTCAACCCATTACCTCTCCATGTATGTCCAACATACACTCTTCACTTTGCAATGTTTGCATTGTGCAAAATTAAAAAGACATTTTTTTTAATGTTATATTTTAAAGGTAACAAATTTTGCTTGAACCATGTATTTATTCAATCAAAATTTGTTTTAGATGCCTTGTAGCAAGGTTTTTTTTGTTTTTTCAAATTTGTTTTTGTTTTTTTTTTTAAATCAGTGAATTCTTATTGGCAATTGTTGGTTTATTTCCCATCCAAAACTTCAAATGATCTTTAAAATATAGTTGTTCTTTGTTTGCACTTACAATGGGCGATATTGATTTTTTTATTAGATTGTGGGCTAAAATGTTTTTTTGTTTTGTGGCAAGATTGCCTATTTGTAATTTTGTATGCACTTGCAATGTGCTAAAAATATTAAAAAGATTGTTGTTTTTAAATTTATATTGGTGTTTTTTTACTATGGTGTTTCTATTTTTGAGGCCACGATGAGTTGCTTAAGGGACCATGAACTAAATATGATATGGGAAATGAAAATAGGAGCACCAAAGGAAAATGAGGTTAAGACAACCAACCCACTTAAGGTACCATGAACTGAATATGATATAGGTAGTGAAAATAGGAGAGCCAAAGGAAAACTAGGTTAGGGAAACCAAGTCACCTAAACTGAACAGTGAACATTCAATTGGAAGTGCTTTGCAATTTGATTACCTTCCAAGATGTTGGCCCCATATGTAATGACCCATCAGTTAGGACCAAGCTGAAACCTGACCAAACAACTATTTTTTTTGAAACAACAACCAACAACACTAACAATGTGACAACATGTCACAACTACACACCATGTGTACAAACAAGTGTCATAAGAACACAATGACACTGCAGAACAACTGCACAAGACCACACCATTGCACAAGCAAGGTGATAACAATGGAAGACTTACCAACATGGAACAACTCACCACGAGGAAGAAACAGGAGAGAGATTGACATCTCTACGACGAGTGACTAAAATCCACAGTAGCACTCTCTCACAAGATTACAAGAGGACGGGATGAGGGAATCATCGACCTCCAACCCACATCCAACCACACTGACCAACACAAAGTCAAGCAACTACACACGAAGAGGATCACTAGATCAACTTCTAGCTTATAATCTTTTATCGTAGCTCTAAAACACACAAACAAAAGACAAATGGTTCTGCAATGTGAACCAACGCTACAAGACAACACTAACACTCTAGGAAAGGTCTATCAGGAGTCTCCACACCAATAAGACTTTGCAATCCTTCGCAAAACCTTCCTAGACAAAACAAGATGTCACAAGAGAGGTCTAACATCTTACAAGACGTGATCAGAGTGCACCAGACTCCTACTGGAACCACCAAGACATGCTTAAATTCTCACAACACAAGAGTTGGATAACATAAGGTTCTAAATTCATTTTAAAACCCCAACGAGATTCCTATATTCATTCATCCATTATGCAACAATTAGAATGGAAATGAGTCATGACAACAATAATCAGGTGCTCGACACCCACACCGAGTCACCAAATCTAGTCTAATCAAATAATACAACTATTTTCAATATCAATTGATTACAATATCCTTTGTGAGGAAGGTCCAATAATAATATTACAATTACAAGCTTAGGACTCAAGGTCCTTGAATTATACATTTATAAATTTTACACTAATAAGAAAGCATGAAGAGAAAGAGACATGAAAGCACAAAAGGAGGAGGACAAACTCAAAGTAGATCCACCATGTTGAGATCACCGGTCCCTAACAGTGGTTTGCAATGCCACCCAACCATGTGGAACCTATAGGTACATCCCTCGTACTCATGGAGATAGTCATACGGCCCAAACACTCAAGCAAGGTTCAAGCACAAAGGTGTAGACTTACACACACGCCAATCACAATGAATACACTTCATTCAAGATAAAGGATAGGCATCCCAATTAGGGGAAACTAACATATATGTCAATGCAACTCAATTCACACAAGGGAGAAGAGTAGAATTCATGCAACTACATAAGGAATTTAATGCATCAAACATGAAGTAAGAGAACTTTCCAACACATGGAATACATGGCATACAAGCTACTCACACATGGAAACCACATGCCACACACATCACTCATAAGAGGAATCAAATGAAATACAAGCCATTACAATTGTTATACCAATCACTCATAAGAGGAGTTAAATGACATACAAGCCATTACACATGACATGAACATAGTATTCAAACTCAACACCAAAAGAGGAAGGAACATACATCTTCCGGGTGCTACTCAAAAATAGGATCTAGATGCTAGAGTGCAAGTATAGGGAGAGTCATAACGTTTTCCCAAAGGGATGGAATCATAGAAACTTGGCATCCTTTCATACAAAGAAGAATGCACAACTACACAAGTCCATGCTCCATGAGTGGGCATGTCTTCCCAAACATCCTTAGCCTATAAGAGCACTAAAGGCATGCAGGGGTATCAAATAAACCATGTATGACTTCCACAAATCACTCTAATACCTAGTCCTAAGGTTCATCTCATCTATACGAACAAGGAAATATAGTCAAAGCAATAATGCAACTCACAATGGAATTCACATCCGAAAACACAAGGCATTCACATTTCTTGTGACACTTCACATTTTTACACTAAAATAGGAAAACGGGAATTTGAATAAGCAAACGGATCCGAAACGATCTCATTCAAAGAATTCATATGCATGAATTTTATATCATTCCCTATTATAATATGAAATAATATTCTCAAAA
>VDFB02086081.1:257872396-257904377 GCA_007258455.2 Sequoia sempervirens
CATGGAGTTGACCAGGAAGGGTCTATTTGATGCTCATACTAACTTGGTTCATGAGGAGGCTGTTGTTTTGGAGGTGAATTCAGTTGATATGGCTATTGGCCTGGGTGTTCGTACTCTGAGCAAAACTAAGAAAGGTAAGAAGGATCCCGCTCAGGATGTTGAAGAAATCATGGACATGCATGACAGGCTAGCAGCCAAGGATATTGTAGTTGCTAAAGTGCTCAAGGAATTACTGTAGTAGCCTTTCAACCTTGTTTTTTTTTTTTGGTTATTTTGGTTGTCTGATGGTTTGTTGATGGCTAGTTAATCAGCTGGTTTTTTTTTTGTTGTTGCTTGGTTGGGTAGCCTCTTGTTCTATCTTTGCTACCACTTTCTTTTTTGTAAAGGGTTTAAGGTTCCCTTCAAAACTTGTTTATCATTAATTAAAAACAAGTACTATAGTTAATAAAGCAACTTTGAATAAAATATTTCTAATCAATATTAGTGAAGTTTAAATAAAAAATACATCCTAAAACATTGCTAAGAGCAGCAAAAAAATAGAAAGTAGAGAAAATGATCCTATCAACCAATATTGGAGTTTCAATGGTCGATTCCTGAGGTCTTATATGAAATTGAATGTTGAAATTATTCATTGAAAAATATTGGCATGATAATACTAGGGTATCATCTAATGCTAGAGATGTTTTAAAATTAAGGGTGGGGTCCAAAGTTCATGATCCTCACCCAAAACACCTATTGGATACAACACAAACTAAATTTTATAGAAAATTTTGTGGTGATTTAGTGTTCCTGGTAATATTAAAATAAGTCAAAGGTCTTTTGAAAAATGTAAACACTGGTATGTAAAAATTAATAAGTAGAAAATATCTTGTTGTTGTAAAATGCATGTTCAATTTCATCATTTTTATGATGTTTTTCGATATATACATTGTAATTTGCATAGTAACATGATTATATAGGAATGTGGTATTAATATGCATCCTGAAACAATAAGGGAGTTTATATTAGGTTAGTTATGTGAAAGATCTAATGGTAAATTATTTTATTTAATTTCTTGTATTTTTTGACAATGCACTAACTATGAAAATCTTTCATTCTTAAGAATTTGTATGCATGAAATTGTTGATAATGATTTTGGACAAAAATTAGTAGATGTTAAAAGATTTAAGAATGTTGACTATTCTTTAAAATATGGAAAAATAGGAAAGCATTGTGATTTAGTTACATAAAAAGTTAATGTACATGCATTCATGAGTGAATTTAAGAATAAGATTGTACCAAAATATTACATGCACTCTCAACATGATCAATGGCTTGATGGCCAATTTTGTGCATGTAGAAACACATTTCCAATTGGTACTATACTTTTAGTGGTTGATTTTGTGGAAAATTATACTCTAGCCCTGCAAGAGGAAATTCAATCACAATATTATAATTCAGTGCAAGTAGCTATGTTTGTCCATATTGTTTATAGACAAGTAGATGATAGCACATAGGATAATAGAAATTTTTTGAGGGAGTATCATTTTTATTTGAGTGACAATTTGTTACACTCATCAGAGTTTGTTCAATATTGTTTCAATATATTTTATAGAAATTTAAGAGAAAGAGGAATCCAAATGACATGACACCTCATATGGTTAGATAATTGTATGGGGTAGTTCAAGAATGCTCAAATGTTCTATTGGTTAAGTAGGGTTCACAAGGAACTTAATGTCCAATGTATATGGAGCTTTTTGAATTTGGACATGGTAAAGGAGAAAATGATGGAGCTAGTGCATGCATCAAAAGAATTTTTGTTAGAGAACAATTAAAATTTGAGGATGCAATAAAATTTAAAGATGCATGTGGGATTGTGGATTGGTGCTATAAAATATTATTTTTACCTAGTTCGAGTGAGTACTCTACAATTCGTCGATTATTTTGGTTGGTTGAAGAAGAGAACATTCTATCTAGAGTTGATTGTGAGACAATTAGTAGATCTACTAAATTGCATTCATTTAGGAGTTCGAAAACAAGAACATGGACTATCTCGAAAAGGGAGCTTGCATTTTTTGTTAGTTTTGTATCTTAGGAGATTGGGAAGCATATGAAAATACAAATTTTTTTGAACAATGGGAGCAAAGATCATTGAAACTTGCACAAGAACATGATCAATAAGGAAGAACTATTGAAGAAAATGATCAAGTGTTTGCATCTGAAGACTATCATCATGTTTCAAACATTGTACAAGAAGGTAATTTGATTCAATTTATTTCATTTTATTTCACTTTATTAAGTTATTTTCTAATACGAAATTATTTATATGGATATGTGCAAGTTATTAAATCAATTTTTGTTTGCAAGACATATGTATGTTGTTGCACCTGAGGAGAATGAAGAGGAAACAAAATATTGGTTGGTTCATTGTGTGGATACTAAACATAAGTTAATAGCACCTCGAGAAGATGGAAATGGCTATCATTATCCACTAGGTATGGTGATCCCCTTAAGACATCCCCTTAAGAAAATTTTGATAACAAATTTTTGATCGCCTTAAGCAAATTTTTAGAACAATTCTTTGATCCCCTTAAGAAAATTTTGAGAACTCATTTGATGATGGTTTTCATTTTTTCTAATAGGACCGGTAGTGTTTGTTGGTACTTGGCTATGAAAATACCTAACAAGGAAGAATGGTCTACCTGCATTCAAAGATTATGAAACAGATAAAAAAATTATACACTATTCACATTTGGTGGTGGCAATAAATATAAAACTAGATTGGTATTGGGGAAGACCTACAAATAAAGTGCTATGGACAATTTATATGGAAGAGCATGAGACAATCATAGATGCATTACAAAAAAGAGAGGATGTAGATGGTACAATGGAATAAGTAAATAAAGTTTTAGTTTTATATTGTCCTTTTAAATAGATTAAATACATGTTTGTTTGTTCAAGTGTGCTATTAGTTGAAATTGATTTAAATTGTTCTTTTATAGATCTTTAAGCCATATTCACAAAAAGGATCTAGTCCATGTAGTTTCAACCTAGACAACATGGAATACTTGTAAAAATAGGTAATTATTAGTTAAATTATATTTAAATACATGTTTTGATTATATATTGATATTGCTTGTACATTAATAGTTAAAATCGATTTATTATCCTTTTTTGTATCCTTAAGCCATAATTGCATTGATCTCATACTTTAAAACAAAAAGGAGAGGATTCCTGGATTCAACCTACACACATGTGTGGAATACTTTTAAATACAGGTACTTGAGTTGTGTTCATATACATAGTTTTATATAAATTAAAATATGTATGTTTTGATGATTTCATTGATATTGCTTATACCTTTTTGATTTCAGGTGGCATGAAGACCTACTACATTTCAAGCACGAGTTTGAGATGTTCTTGAGATGACAGCCAAAATTTGTAAACATTGTTTTGAGATGACATATATGTACATACATACTTACAAAATTAAACATTTTGTACACATTACAAATACATGTACATACACAATTATGTACTCTATGTACTTTTATGTATCAAAATCAATATTCTATATTTTTTTTTGTTAAATGTGCATGTTTTCCTACTTTGAAACTTTATATTTGATTGTATAATCACTAAATTATTAATGCTTTTGTTCTCTAATCTTGTATGGTATTGTTTATTTCTTAAAATTTCATCCTTTGTGGTATATAAATGGATTTATTTTGTTTGTAAATTATGATTTATTGACTAATTATTGATTGGCGTGAATTGAATGAGTTCATTGACTAATTATCACTAATTATTGAATGTATATATCATGCATATCATGCATAGGATGACTAAATTTGTAAAGTACAAATATGAAAATTTCCTATTAATTTCAATTTTAACTGCATATTTATATTTAATTTCACATTATTGTCCTATATTAATGTCTTGACTATGAACATAAAATGCATAAATGTACATGTGTAAATTAAAATTGAACAACAATAAAGTCCATAATTTACAACATATTAAGTGTACATGAAACCATTATATTAAGCACATGAAATAAAGTCCATCAAAGTACAACCCATGAACTAAAGTCCAACAAAGTACTTGACCCATGAAATATAAATTCCAATACAGTAAATGAGAAACCAAATATGTAGTCCATGAAATAATCAAATATAACCCATAAAATCATGTTTAGGTCATGCATCGTCTCTATAATCAAGAGACCTCTTCAAAACATGTGGACTATGTGGATGACTTGAAACACTTTGTACAAGAGAATGATGAAATCAGATGTAAGACAATGAAAAATGATTTAATGAAAATTTAATTTATAATTAATCATAAAATTAAATTACCATCATATCTGGGTTTGGATGCTCTGGTGCACCCGAACCAACCTCTAAATTCTTTGAATCAATCTACATAAACAAGACAAAGAAAGTTGAAATTAGATGTAAGTCTACAATTAAAAATGATTTAATTCAATTTAATTTATAACTTATCATATTTTAATTGTATCGTATTTTGAGGTTGTGCACCCTCTACTGCAGGACCTATTTGTACATGCTCAACTACAAGATGTGTCTCATGCTATAATAGAAAAATAATTTAAAACATGTATTAGCTCATATTATATATATATATATTCAATTTAAAATTTAAAATTAAAGTTATTCAAAATATATAATTTGTAATTGACTTTAAATATAATAAAAAAATTAAATTACCATGATATTTGGAGCCTGCTCTACATGTCCTCCTGGAAGTGTAACTATGACTGAGTCATGGAAGAAAGTCACACTAACAAAGTCCTACAAGATCAAATTTAAATCATATATACTTGAATTGGGTTAAAATATATATATATTCAAGTTTGCACATTTTGTGTAGAAATTTATTTAAATAACCTGAAATTCAGAGGCCTCACAAGTAGCTGCAACATCTAATGTTTTCCCAATGCCATTCTCATTGTCGTATCAACCTAGACATACATGTAGACATTTAACGCTTATAATATTTACAAGTGTTCATGCACATTTGATATATAGTGAATTCAAAATTCATAATTGTAACTATACTAATTTAAGTTAAACAATTTACAATATATAAATATACCTACCCCTGATCTGCGACGCTCAACAATGGAGGAGTGCTCAGCAACCCCTCGAATGGAATTGATGTGGAAGTTTAACTCCCCTAAACCAACATAAATATTTAAAACATATGTTTAGGATTCAATTATAAATTTAAAACTCAAGTTAAAAACTATTTCATATATAATTTTAAAAATTGAAATCAAAATAACCCATAAGGGTTGCCGACTAGGACTAGTATTGATGTATGTACTCTCGGAGTGGATGATTGCCCCATTGTTAGTGTCATTTTTACACCAAACAGTTTGATTGTTAAAATGTATTGCAAATTTTTCTTTGATATATACATGTTCATCAAAATTCTTATAAATTCAACATGTAGATGCATATTTATACCTGTGTTGTAGTGTCCTCAGGGTAATGGTCTACTGTAAGAAATTCTACAAATGAACTGAAGCAACTAGATGAACCACCAAAATCTCCACGTCCACCTGAACTAGGTGTGGCCTGATTGGGTCCATAGTATAACTGATGACAACTAGTACACACATGTGGTCTTGACACACCTGGAGTGTAACTCAGACCAACTCCATAAAACACTCCTCCATCATCATCGTCTCTATGCTCCCTACCCACTATCACAGAAGCATCCTAATTAAGGTCTCCTACGAGCATACTAAGGGATCCTAATGTTGGTACCACTGCACGTTGATGCACAGATCTTGGAATGGTAGGACTAAGAGGAGCAATAAGGGGTTGTGCATGCACAGGGCATTGGGGATCAACCCTTGCCCCTGACCTCTGTTGTGGCATGCTGTCATGCCCATACATTTTTTTTTTTAGAAAAGCACGACAAACTTTTTTCTTTTAAGGAACACAACGTAACCTTACACTACAATCGTTATGATGAGCTAACCTAATTACAAGAATCATTGCCAATAACTTATCATTAAGTTTGTATCTTTATGTTAATTTTATTAATAATGCCATTGGACCAAACATAAGGTTTTAACTCTATGATTGGTTACACCCCAACAAGACATCATATGTATGCATTAACATATATATACGTTCTATATGTATTGCATGGTGACACATGACCATCTTCATTGACAACACATCACCTGAGAGCGAAGTAAGGGAAATAAATGGCATGAGTGTGCGAGATCCCTCGCGTTCACCCTCAAACCAAGGATGATGTGACTCAAAGATCTAGATTAAGGTTGTGCTAGGTCTCGAATAAATTCTTTAGACTATCGGTGTCTAAACTCACCCTGGCAACAAGCTACACACTAAAATGTACGTTCTAATAATCCATCATTAGATTAACTAGCACTTCGGTGATATAGTGTTATTATTACCAGCCCTAAAGACATTGTCGGTATTTTATTGTAGCATTAAGAATATAATAAATTAAGTTTTCACATTAACCTTCATACAATATGATTTAAATGTGATTGATTCTTAAGATTTAATCCTAAATAAATTTTATTGGTAAATAATTATTTTATCAATAAAATCATTAAATTATCCAAAAATATTCCTCTTAAAGCTTGACCATAAATAAATAAATAAGATATTATATAAAATAAATAAATAACTACATAATACAAATATTAGAATTAAAAAGTATTTTATATATAAACTCATCATGGTAAGGAGAAAAAGAAAGATTATATATATTCCATTCTTACTTTTTAAATAACATGTTAAAAAGAATTAAAAACTAAGTCCTTAAGAAAATCCACGATTCCCTTCTTTAGAGCTTTTCTTATTTTAAGAGGTATAGTTTAATGTGGATATTATTTTTTTATTTTTTTTAAAGATTATAGACTTGCCTCCTTTTTAGAATTCAACACAATAGACATAGAGGATCGAGAATTTATTAAGGCTCCCATTTAGAGTAAGTAAGCCGTCCAACCTACTATGACATAAATAAACAGGGCTCAGTAATATTTATTAGTGAGATCGTATTAAAGAAAAACACTAAGCGCTACTATTTTGCGCTGTTAAATTCGTCACCGTAAAAGTTAATCTTTTTTTTTAACTTTCTACAAAACTACTTACTGATAATTTTCCATTGGAATATTATCCATACGGTTTGGTGCAAAACTGCACGCCAGTATAAGGATAATATTGAGGCTGAAATTTAGAATGGAAGCAGGCCCGAACTATTGGCATTTATTCATCATTAATGCTTCAGGTCAAATCCATATCTAAATAGAAATTTACAATATGCTTTTCAGAGGCTCCTTGACAGGATTTGATGGAACGATCTTACAAGTTACCACCCGCCAACCCTGACAAGGGCGGCCACCTCCAATGCCGCACCAGCAAGTTAGAGTGTAATTTCTGATTGAAGGCAATCTTTGACCTGAAGTTGCTAGGACGTTTCTATTTAAGGTGTGGTAGATAGGTGGAAGATCGCTGGCAAGATTTTTCCAAGTGGAAAGTTAAAGTGTAGGGATGGTAGCCAAATCTACCAATATTAAATATGAATGACCACACAATTGTACGTGGAGAATTCACTTTTCTTTCACACAATAAGAATTTACCTTCACCTTCACTGGATTTCAACCACCATTAAATTATTAATTCAGTGACTTAAATCTACTAATTCTGAGATCCATTCAGAGAGGGGTCTCTACCTTCGAATTTTTATCACGCTTTATTTTGTTCTCTTATGATGAACACACAGCAAAATAATACCTCCAGATATTTTATTTGTGGCTGAGTTTAAAACACAATATCTCCACCTTCAATAAAAAAAATTAATAATAATTATTATCCTGTGCATTGATATTAAGGTGGCAATTGTTGGGGCAGTGTAGATTTAATATTCACATCCACCAAAATATTTTGGGAACATCATGATAGAGGCTTTACACCAGATATCCAAGCTACCCACAGTCGAGCATATCCAGAAAAGGCCAGTGCACAATGGTTTGACATAATAAATGGTACTCAGATGATTTGCAATGGTAAGGAGAGTTAATGAAGGTATAAAATTTAGGTTTCTTTACACTTAACATTTCCTCAATTACATTTTGAAAATGATATGGTTGACACAAGCAAGTAAAGAAGGGATATTTTTCTTGAATCGCTCCACTCTTTGTTTCAAGATTCTATTTTTATTTATTTTTTCGCATTACTTGATGCAAGGCGGCTTGTTTGGTTTGGTGACGGTTGGCTTGGCTGGTTCATTGCTAAATGTTTGCATACGTTGTGTTAATATGGAACTATAAGGCTTACCACTATTTTTCTTTTTGGCTCACGCCTAAGGATAAAAAATTTAACATTTAAAGGTTTTAATGGCAGGTATTTCTGCTTCAGGTTGCTCCTCTAATTCATGACCAGTCATTTTACTTGACTAATGAACATAAGAGGAAGATTTACAAGGGTTACGGTGGGTATCATTTTTGTTAATGACTGGAACTTCTTTTAGGCAGTATTATGCAAAATTTAATCCAAAAGAATTTTTATCTCATTAACTTTGTTCGTAGAGGCATCACAACTACTGCATAAAATTACAGGCCGTAGGAATTTAAACAATGAAGTTTTTTTTTTTTAATCTATATATATATATATATGTTTGTCTTGTTCATGAACTGAGTCAGTATGTTGTTAATTATAAGGCCTAAATTCTTGCTAAAATTTAATCAATGAAATATGATGATATGATTCCCATGTTCTAATAATGGTCAGTTATTTATCTCCTCAATATTCCTTATATGGAGTTCACAATGTTGCAAGAATAAACAGTGATGAGGTATTTCCCAATTCAGAGGTAAATACAAGGGTGAATACATACAAGAATTTGCGGCATTCTATCCCATTTCTTCCACAACCCTTAGAGGCAGAGCACAAATTTTAACACAGAGGGTTCATATTATTATTATTATTATTGTTTATTTTTTTACTACTAAAATACTGTAAGGCCCAGTTATTATTGTAACTTAAATCGCGTTATAAGTACCTTGTGATGGTTCTAGTTCTATTTACTTTGATATAATTGGTTGACCTTCTTAAGCTTGGATATGTAAGTGTTGCATGCATTATCTTTATTATCTGATTATGGTGCATAGAAAACTGAATCCCATAGGTTATTGAACACTAAGGTGTCAATAACAATAAGATGATTTAAACCTTAAAATGAAGGTAAGTTGGTTTCTAACCCCTAATAAGTTTTTGATATTATTATGATCAATCCCTAATTGAAAATAGGCTATGACTCAGGTTATTTTCCTTTAAGAGGGATGCTCTAGCTATATTGAGTTAACCAATTTTTTTTGAGATGATTGTTAAACAATAGTTAATTAAAAATGATTTTTAGATTAATATTAAAATCACTATAGTGTTTTAAGGACCTACTAGAACCTCTTTCAAATAGATAGTATTATTAATTACAAGGTAAGTGGGATTGTTTAAGTTAGTGTTTGTATAGTATTTTGTTAGATAGACTCATTCTAGTGAATTAATATTAGAGGGTGTCATTGTCAAATTTAATTATTCAATGGCTATTTTATAGGGAGATTAAGTCAATATTATATTTATGTTCGTGAAAATATAATTAAGTAAAACTGAAATCACTCACATTGTTATTATTTATTTATTTTTTATAGAAATTATAGAAATGAGCTAACAGAGTGATGATGTTAACAGATGCCTCTATTTTGGTTGAGATGATATTTATATTCAATAATTAAATCTTTTGTCATTTCATTTTGACCATCTACTTGGATGTATTTGATGTGTGTGTTGAGTGTGCAGGGATATTAAAGAGATTGGTCATAGGGAGAACAAGAGACCAACCAAGAATCTTAGCCATTCCTCTTGTATACCCGGTGAAGAAATGTAAATTTAATTTCCCATCCTACCAAACCCCTTTATTTATTACATCTAATTGTAGAAACTGGTATTTGCCTTTGTAGGGGACTTTGAGGAGGGATAAAAATATGTCTTTCTAGTTTTACTCAGGAAAAAAAAAAACAAATCCCTCATCCTAGCAGTTTAGGTAAACTTTATATAGGGCTGGGTACTTGCTTTAGAGGGGGAGATGGAGGGAAAGTGTTAGAAGGCAGAAGGCAAAGGAGTGATGGGTAGAAGGGCTTCCATGAAAATGCAAACCAGTGAAGAGGTAGGCCTCCTTCTCTAATGAGGAAATGGTGTGTACTATATTCTTTCCTTAGTCCCTGGTAATGGGTGTGTTATATTCTTTCCTTGTCTCTAGTGGGTTTGCTATGGCTAAATACATGCTTGATGGCCTTAAACTCCCCTCTGTGTATGCATGTTCTTATTCTTGTGTGTATACCTATTCTTGTTCCTGTGTGTGTATACTTGTTCTTCGTCGGTCTTGTAGCTCGGGGGAATGGTGAGAGTCTTCTAAGGCTTGAGGACCCATTTTGGTTGGGAGGAGAACTACCTCCCTATGGCTAATCGGTTCCAAAGAAACAGGTTGCAGTTACAGCTCCCAGCTATCCGCTTGTGTAACAACTATATGAAATCAGGGTTCTAAGGATTCAAATTATGTTGCTATGATTTTGTAAAAGGAAGATTGTATAAAACTATAGAGTTCCTCTATAAGTGGATAGTGCTTATGATAATAGGCTGTGTTTACGATAATATGGTGGAATGGACTTGTTGGAAAATTTCTGGTATGTTGTGGAAATAACTAATCTCCGTTTGTTTTAAAATTTATGTTCAATGATAAACTTGGAATGGATTGGAAAAATCATACATTACATCTGTGAATTTATCCACCCCATTCTAATAGACCCTTAAAGAACTGAGACCAACCCTATGTGAAGATGGGATTGATCTCTTTGGAAATTAAGAGAATGAAACCCCAAATAAATTATTTTTAGTATTTATATTTACAAAAATAAATGTTAGTCAATGTTATCAATTTATGTAATGTGAATATTCTGATATAGTTATCGATTGTTTTACACATGCATGTGAAATTTTCTCTTAAATAGAATTTTCTTCTGGGTACTTCTGAAACATGGGAAATCTGATTTATAAGGTTACAGTGAACATAACTCTGTTCTTTTTTTCAAATAATGGATTCCCTCTTAAACCCTTCATATTTTCCCTCATGACTACGTAAACCAATAGGGAAGCAACAATGATCTCTGGGAGACTTTGGGTGTCATGCAGAGCGGTGTACATATGTTGGGGTATAGTGTTCCTCAGTCATTGTCCCGTCAGCCAAATATAGCAGTAGATAATAGAAAACAAATCATGGAAAATTACATAATGATCAACAATAAAATTGATCTTGTGCGCCTAAATATTTCTGTTACAAAAAGAGGAACAACAATAATAATCCTTGAGAAAGAAAAATAAAATAAAAATAGAATCAATGTTCTTGAATACTGTTTGTCAAATAATACTGTTTGTCAAATAATAAATGAAATCAAAGGTATAAAAGGCTAACTATCAATATAAATCAAAAAACAAAAGAGCAGATAGTAACAGCGATAGATAAAAATAAAATAAAATAATAAAATTGTGAATGTTTTCCATTAGCGGTCGCCTGTGAATTTGGCCGGCTATAAACTTTTATGTTCTTCTCACACTTCTACCGGCCTTCACACATTTTTAGTATGGATTCTAAATCTCCTTTTAGCGTCGATGTTATGTCTCCTCAATCTGTTCCTCACCGATGATAAGAAAGGAATGGTGAATGGAGTGTGTGCATTTAATGGTAGAGTCATTAATATCGAGGATAGATAGGGTGTAAAGAGCGGCAACATTCCTCTTTAGCTACACCTACTACCTACCCCTCCCACTCTCATCTAGCTGAATGAGATTTGTCAACTCTCTACCCGAGGAATTAATTGCGAGTTGTAGAGGGAGTAAATGTTGTCCGGCATTTCATCACTCAATTAGTACGGTGTTGAAGGAATTAGAAATTTTTTTCACGCCTGGTATGTATTAATTTCTACCGATATCAGGGAATGGAGAGCATTTGAAAATACTATCACATCTCCTTAATATGCATCTGCTGCTGAAGCGCAATTTTTAAAAGAATCATCAGTTAAAGGAGTCTTTGAAAGTCAGTCTCTGTTTTGCTGAAAGAAAAATAAGAGTAAAATAATAATAATAATCATCAGTTAAAGGACTCTTTGAAAGTCAGTCTCTGTTTTGCTGAAAGAAAAATAAGAGTAAAATAATAATAATAGATGGCCTGCATAAATTTTTAAAAGAATCATCAGTTAAAGGAGTCTTTGAAAGTCAGTCTCTGTTTTGCTGAAAGAAAAATAAGAGTAAAATAATAATAATAATTAAAAAAAAAACAAATAAAACATGAATTATGTGATGAGTTAGAATAGTTGGTTGCACGATGGTAGTATCATCAGTGATGGACGTGATGGAGTACATGCTGTAGGGTTGTCATATGTCCTTTCTTTCCTTCCAGAGAATTTCCTGCCGAGGCTGGACAACTATATGATGTACTGGGCGAAAATCCACATATGAAATAACAGTATTAAATTATGTACTACAGATAAATACATGAATGTCTATTTTAATAAGAGCTATAGGATCTTGAGATCTTTTTAAGTGAAGCCTTTGAGGCAAACTATTACAAAGAATAAACCTAATTATGATAAATCGAAAGAGGATGTAGTGTAGATGTTTTGCAATGAAGGATACTAAGTGTGTAGATAGAATCATTCTATGATACCTTATAAATCTTAAGTCCTCTTAAGGATAGCTGAGAAAATTCTCAAATTGTGGCTTAACTGAAATCGTGTATGTGTGATTACATAAACTAGTTTATAAATTCCATTCATCAATCTTATCGATTCGCTGAGATTAGAAGATTAAGGATATTTGAATTATATTTAAGTTTAAATATAACCTTTCAACCATGTTTGCTTACAATCGTACTTACTCTTCTACCATGTTATCTTCTTAGCCTCAACCTCAATATCATCCGCATAATTCTCGTGGAAATTATGAGACATTATTTACTAACGTATATTATGGTGCTTCTAGCTTATTCCCGTAGTAAGTGAGGTTTCTAAAGATAAAAATAAAGAGATAAATTTGCCTTAACTTTAGGCATAGATCCTAACCCTACCTTTTAGGAGACCCACGTATTCTTTATGTTTAAAGAATTCCTTGAAATAAGGAATGAAGAATATATTCCCACTATATTATTTTAGAGAAGAAAAAAGAGCATATTAATTAAAATAAGAGTATGTGCAAGGAAAAGAGTAATAAAGGATGAGGATTATCATATTTCTAGGGAAGAAAAAGCTGTCTTTGAAGTAAAATAAAATACATAGAAAATAATGTATTAGTTTGTAAGTGATAATAATTATTATTATTTTAAATTACTCTTTAAAGAAAATAGATTGTATGTGTATATATAAGGTATGTATTTTTACTTATTTATATATCTAAAATGGATAAATAAATCAAGTGATAATGGCTTATCCCATTCCTTGGACTAAAGGGTAACATTAGAAATTAAATAATCTAGAAACACTGTAGAAGTGAAATTCTTGTGAGTTTTGTAACCAGTATGTTATACTATTACCCTTAATGCTTGGGTAATAATAACATTATCATTTTTGAGTTGTTGGAAAAATATTTATATCATTAAAGACTATTGGCAATAGTCTTTAATTAGGGGAAATTAAGTAATACCAATAAGGTGGCCGTTAACGATTAGAATTGCAACTAGCCAATAATTTCTTTTTATTTTTATTTTTATTACTAAGCAATAACCATAATGACACCCATGATTCGTTGTAACAATAATAGGTCGTTAAGTCATGGGTTATGGAATAATAATAACTTTGCACTTTAAAATTGTTTGACACTTACCAAGAAAAGAATACTATGATCTATCAATTATGTTAATATCTGAATATTGTTATGGAAATCTTACTCATATCTACGATATGCCACTTAGTGGGTTGGTATAAATGATGTATCCATAATTATATCATAGTTTATGGTTAAAAATAAATAAATCTTGAGTAACTTTTTAGGGAAAAACTTTTGGGGCATGACAAATACCATCACTTCTGTTTTAGCCATTTGCGTTTCACTACGAAATAACACTTTACCATAGCAAAATATATTACAACATAATACAAATGGGATAACTATTTCATTTCCCTATTATACTATCTTTTGTTTCTCTTTTACGCATCCTATCATCACTGAAACTGAAATAAAATGCATCTCCATAATACTGCAATAATGCAACATGTAGCTATTCAACTATATAAGAAATTTTATAGTGATTCCTTAAGGGATATTGAAGGAAGTATTTCCTTACAACTCACAAGGTATGCATATTTCCTTCAATTCAACAATCCAATGCTAATAGTAATACCTAGAAACAATGTTTTACATTCCAAAACAAGGACTTGCTCTTTCCATTTTTATTTTCCAATAGAATACTATCTTTCAAAACTGCAACAATATTGAGGAATGCTATTCATGAAAAACACACAAAGGAATTTGGCTTGCTCTCCACCCTACCATAATGGCGTCATGGAGCCTCGTGGGCTCTAGCCATACCCCCAAGAAAGGAATTCTTTTAGCCCCACAATGATTAGTGGAGTCTTTTCTCATTTTTACAAAGGGATAAAACTAACATAGCCCAACTTTCATGCATCTACGTCCTCTACTTTTGTTTTCAAGCATGATCCATACAATAGGTCAACTCCTTACTACCAAAAAACAAGGGAACATGAAAAAAAAGAACTTATCTTTTATTTCAAGTGGAGGGACTGAAATCTTGTATCCATCTTTCCTCTCCAAACCAAGCCATTTTCATCAATATCTTTCCAAAGAGATGGACTCCTCTCTTTTTCTCATTCTTTCTACCATCTTCACTCAAGTTCTCCAAGAGGAGAAGTGGGCAATGCCCAAATCTTCCATCTTCTTGAGATATATAGGGATCCTCCAAACCTACACTCTTTCCCACAAGTGCTCACTCATGTGTGAGTCTTGTGCCAATTCCAAGAACTTTTGGTGAGTAGAAGGTTGAGAGTGACAAGTCACTCTTCCCAAGCCCCAACACTTTTTGAATTTGTCACATTCATGAATGTGGAATTTTGAGGGGTCTTTTCACATTCCAAGGACAAGTTCACATGTGTCAAAAAGGTTCCAAACCCATAGGTATAGGTCCTAGGGGTCTATTCTTGTTCAAAAACCAAGGAAATGGATTAAATAATCCCTCTTTAAAACCCACACAAAAATCCATACGAATTTTGATCTTAACCAAGGGTTCCAACCCCAACCAAACTCACATCACATGTCCTACAATTGGATTCTAATCAAACATAATCACCCAACCAATAACAAAACCTCAAACCCTTCTAAGTCAAATAGGGCTACACTTAGAACTTCCCAAAGATGTATTTGATTTGATTCCAACATTTATCTATCCTCCTATTTGCATAATTGATTCCTGCACATTACCAAGGTCAGCATGATTAGATCATATATCTCTTCATATTATTAGCTAATCCAATTCACATAATTTTCACTCATGAACTATTTACTCATTAATACATCAAATGAACCTAATGATTCAATTTTCATTATAATCAAAGGAAATACACACTTACTCCAATACAAGAATATAGTCAATGAAATAGTCACTCCATCATTTTGTTTACCACCTTAGCAATTCATTTTAAACTCCTATAACATTAACGATGAACCATTTACCAAAATTTAATATGCCAAATAACTCAACACTTTCAAGTTATACCCAACAATTCACATGTGCATCTATCATAATTAAATCAAGGTTAATGCCCATGAATCCTAAAAATATTTTTATCATTCATTTCATCATAATTATCATCTAACTACTTGTTCAATTGAAATAAAATGGGGGATACGAAACAGGGTCTTACATTCACGGTAGCATAAGAAAGAATATTATCAGATAATCACACTATTTGTCATCCATAATACAATTTACCATATATTTAGGATCACATAAAACATATTAGGGCTTTACTAAGCACATGAAAGGTGGGGTCTTACACATGCCACCACCAACACCCTAAAATGATTTAAAATCAAAATAATTGGGATTTTTCCCCATAACAAAATCTACACATAGTTTCCTCAAAAAATACAATGGGACCTCCAAATTAGCGTGTGGTGGACTATCAAATACCATATACCATCGATCCCAAAAATATGTACTCATTTGTGGATGTATACACCACCTCATGGATATTCTAGATTTATTGGGAGGAATCAACTACCAAGTAATAGGGTCAATAAAGTAGGGGGATAGATGGGTTTTTATTATTTTAAGGTGTAAAATTTCTTTATAGGAGAGGTTGTCTGCATAAAATTATCTCATCTGCTCTCTTTCTCGTTGATGCCTATCTAGATCAAAATTAATAGTCCTAATGGCATCCACTACATTTTGCACCGCAGATGCAAAATGTCTCACGTGTGGTGGCTTGATCATTTATACGTGCTCGCAAGCGAGCCTCATCAGATCCGGCGGGTGGTGGATGTGGGATATTAAGTGGAGGGGGAGGGGGGAGCCTAGGGTGGAGGTGGAGGTAGCTAAGGTGTTGGATTGATGATATCATCAATGTTAAATTGATCCATGATATTAGATATAAGTGCACTTGCATTAAATTATACAAAATTAACATACAAACTTACAAAATCACAAGAAATAGTTAAATTTGAAACGTACATGCAATTTTTTTTAAATGGGATGTGCATACATATACATACACATACATACATAAATTGATTGAACTTGAGCATGTGCAAAAATTTCAAAATTTAATATGTACATAAATTTAAAATAAAAAATACGATGCATAATTTGCATTCATACATCATTCAACTAAACTATGTACATACATACAAATTTCAAAATTTAAGATCTAGAACTATGCAATTTAATACATGTACATACTTAAAAATAAACTTGAAACATTCACAAAAATATCATTATATATATATATATATATATATATATATATATTACATTTTTCCAACAAGAGAAATCATGATTTAGTAGATAGTCATAAAATATATACTATTATAAATTCATCATTATAAGTTCATAAATTCAACCAAATTCATAAATTCATGTCACTAAAAATATCCATCCAACCAAAATCATAAATTCACATCACTATATTACTACTATCGTCCTCACCAATTCGGGATCCCATGATGTCTAAATGAGCTGAGTTTTATTTTTTTTAAATAAATACTATCTTAAAATGGGATCCTATTTTGTAATAATTGGGATCCTATTTTGCGTCCATCGATTTCGAACCCTTTTACAAACGGGATCCCGTTTATGAAAATCAGGATCCCATTTTTGCAATGTCGATTTCATTTTTTTAGCTAAGGAAAAAAATTCCACATTTTGTGGACTCAAGTTCTTGCACTTACCCCATTCTTTGTGATATGTTAGATTGAGTTTATAGTTCTAGATCTAGATCACAACAATAATCTCACTCCACAACCAAAATTTTAAGCTTCAATGATCTTTGGATTCTACTTAGTAGATTCTTAGATAAAGACTACTAAACAATAATTTCATCTTTCATAGTTTTAGGGTTTTCCTATTAAGGTATTATTTAAAAATGCCTCAAAATACATAATAAAATTTAAACATGCATTGCCCCCACGGGTTGAGTAGTTGGTCTTAAGTCTTGGGTTTGCTCCCCGAGGTCTTGGGGTCGACTCTCTGGCCCGTAATCACCCCGCCACGGACACTTGGGGGTTGTGCTGGTTATCCCGTGGCCAAAGGGACTAGTCTCACCTCCCGCTCGCACCCCCCTGAACCAGTGTAAGGGGGGGCCGCTGGGCGGGGGCCACGGGGATACCCTCCGAGACCCAAAAAAAATAATTCAAACATGCACATAAATTTTAAGATGATTACTCAGTGATTCACAAACACTAGGATGGGTGTGATTAGATGTGCAATATTTCTTTCTTGATTTTAGAATTTTAGTGCAATTTTAAATTATTCTTCTTCTAATAACTAATGATTCTTTATGTGATTGAATGAGTGCAAGTTGATGTTATTTTATACATAAACAATGCATCAAATTCAAAGATTGTACATAGTTTGCTTAGGACCAAAGTGTAAAGTGGGGTAGATGGCAATAAATGTTTTATTTTTTATTTTGTATTTTAGTAAATGAAGATCACAATTATGAGGACAATCTTGTAACCATGTAAAAATTTGGGTTAGAGAACTAGTTATTATTGATTTGAATTATACATATAGATTAACTGGACTATGATTATGTACACATAAGCATAGAAAAATTAAATATTTGAAATTTAGCTCACAAAGATATTAAAATAGTTTAAATCGGTTGTAATCACTTAGAAGAGTTTACTAGTGGAAATTTGAAGCTTTCTAATGTAGTGACTATTTGTTTTAAGAAAAAGAAGGCATCCTAGATGGTAGATTAGTCCAAGAGTAAGAGTATTCATGTCTATTGAATTATCTTAAATTTTCTTCGGAATTCTATAATGAAATATTAAGCACTTCTTATAATGACAAAACATAAAGTTTGTTAAATCAAGATATAAATATGATACAATTCAAGAAATAATGATAAAACATACTTAATGCATAATATTACAAAAATACTTCACATTATGTTAAAAAGTAGCATAAGAATTATAAATACGGTAAACCAAATTATATATTAGAAGTTTATATATAACTGAGTGCGGGGTTTCAAAAAATAAATAGTAACACAAGGAATAATATCAATATTGAGGATCAATTGTTGACATGATTGAAGATTAAAGAACGTTAAGTGTACAACTATAGATTAAGTAATAACCAACAAAGAGAAACACATGTTGGAAAAAATTGTATGTAAGCCTATTATTGGTGTAAATAAAGTCTTGTACCTAGTCAGTTCATTACTAGGGGATTTATTTACATCTTAGTTAAGTTTACATAGGTCATAGGTAGGAATCTTTCTAGAAGATGTTAGTTGTCATTAGTTGTTATCTTATCCTTTGACAACTACTACATGTGAACCTAGGTAAGTGTGATTAGTTGTCTCATGTCATATGATTAAGACACTTGTCAAAATCCTATGACATCTTGCATCTCACCTTGGCTATATAGCCAAGGGATATCTCTCATTTGATATCAATCAGAATCATATCATATCAATGACATTGAATACAGTTTATTCTTGTCATATTCTCTCTCTCTTTTCTTGTGCTTTCCATTTGGTCCATAGATCTTGGCATCCATAGCCAACTCTAACATGGTATCAGAGCGGGTTCGGTGCCATTGGAGAGTCTTATTCTGAAGAGAGATTCCAGATCTGAGGAGGTTCCATTTTTGGCTCTTTGTTGCAGGTTCACATTCGAGCTTGCTAGTGAAAATTTGAGCTCACCATTGCATCCGGAAGGTTCGATAAAGTCGATTTTGCCTTTTGTTTCATCCCAATCAGACATACAAGGCCAAATTTAGGAGGGTTTGAAGCTGAAGTGTGGTTGCCAGATCCATAAGGTAGCCACAATTTTGGAGCATTTTGGGTCAAATCCGACCTTGCCATCGCGTCCAGAAGGGCCAAAAACCCTAAGATTGACAGTCAATTCGTTCAAATCAGAGCAGTTGTCCGGTGAGGCAAAAAAAATTGCCCGTAGAACCGTACAGCTCCCCAGGTCATCATTAACATCGACGGTACGATTTCAAAAAATAAAATATTCTATTTAATATTTGAATATTTTCTGAAAAATTTTGTATAATTTTTTTTTTGTATCGTTGAAATATATTTTCAAAAGATTATTGTAAATTTTTTATTAAAAATAAAAAAATAGAAAGTTTTTTTTAAGTCTGCGGTTGCAAACTGGTACATCTGCAAATCCGCAGATTGTATTGCGCGGGTACTGTACCCGCTCTCCACGTGGCATCCACACAGTCACCCGCGGGCCCATCTCCTCCAACCGGGCGCTGTCTTTTCAACTCCGGCATCCTTTATACAATATTCCAGCATGCTCCAAAAGATTTTGGAAGAGATCAACGACCGACAATTTCAAGCATATTCCAGTAAAATATTCCTCGGTCGTCAGTCGGCAAATATTCCAGTACAGGACTATTCCAACCTTTAGCATATTCCGTCTCTGGAGAATATTCTAGTAGGCTGACTGACGGCGACAGTGACAGCCAGAAGACAGTCAAATTTAACCCAGTGATCAGCCGACATCAGCGCCACATCATCAATTTTCAAAAAAAAATTTCCCCCACCATTTGAGTTTTCAGTTTTGCAGTCCAACTTTGGAGGCTCTTAACTTGCTCATTCTGACTCCTTTTTTCGAGCAATTTTTTTTTATTTCAGCTAATTTTTTATACTCTATGCACTGGTACAATCATTTTTTGGTTTTGATACTTGGTTTTTCCATAATTTTCAGATTCTCACAGGTGTTGTTGCTTTATCCTCATTTTGGGAACTTCGGGAGCTCATATCTTGCTCCTACAATAACATTTTTGGGTGCAATTTTTTTTTAAATTACATGATTTTTCATGTACTTCTCATTGGTAGGATCAAATTGATCTCATTTTGTACCAAAAATTGTACTTGATTCTGTGGCCTATTTTGGCATTTGTAAACACTAAGATCAAAGACCACTTTGTTGTTTTTGGCAAGTGGAAACTGTAAATGAACTAAATATAAAGCGCCAAATCAGATATTGCTTGGGGGGTTTCTTGATTGAGTGATTTGGTGGGGTAATGTTGCAGTGATTGTCTGCATTCTTTTGCTTGGTTTGTGTTCTTGCAATGGGGAGATCTCAAATTGAACCCCTAAATCCACATAATTATGCTACATGGAGAAAATTAGTATCAAACTATCTCATGATGAAAGGTCTAATAGGTCATCTAAAGGACACAATTCAAAAACCTACTGATGCTAAAGAATTGGCAATGTGGGCGATTGATCGTGAGAAAACACTTGGATGCATATGTTCATTAGTCTCATTTGATTTGCAATTTCATATTGAATCATGTAATGCACCTAAAGAGGCATGGGAGACTTTTGAGAAATTATACGGTAAAACAGATAAGATTAGAGGCTATTAGATTGATAATGATTTGATGAATCTTGATCCTAAAAGTTTTGACCACATCCAAGACTACATCTCCAAAATCAAGCAACTAAGAACACAATTGAAAGAATGCACTATTGAAAAAGAGGATTTACAATTGATTCTGAATGTGTTATCCAAGCTTGGTCCTGAGTATTCAGTGTTTGTTTCTGGCTTTCATACCCATCGACTTTCTATGGGAGCATCATATGTTGATCCTAAGTTTGATGACTTTGCAAATCTCCTAATCCAAGAGGAAGCTAAGTTAATGAACATGGGTCTAATCAAGTCTTCCAAACCACAAGCATTGGTGGCAAATGAGTCTAAGGTACAGAAAGAATCAGAGAATCTTGATAAGAAGCAAAAGAAGAAAAAGAACAAGCCACATAAAGAATTAGAATCCTCATCATTAAAAGGAGAAACATCTAAGAAGGAGAGACCTTTTTGTGCATATTGCAAGAAGGATGGACATGAAGAACATTATTGTTATAAGAAGGACATAGATGAGTTGAAAAATATTCTCAAAAAGAATCACATTGATTTTCCTTCTATAATGTCTAAATCTTCTTCTCCTTCTACTTCAAAACAGTCTACAAAGGACAAAGGTCAAACATCAGGATATAAAGGACAAGATCTTTGTGCTCATTCAATTCCAGGATTAGGGAGATGGCTTCTAGATTCAGGAGCATCTCATCATATGGCATCTTCACAGACTATCTTCTCTTCATTTCAGCCTTGTTCTATGTCTCCTATCTTGATGGGAAATAATACATATATGAGTGTAACAGGGAAGGGATCTATTAGCATTGGGGAAAACACTTTTCAGGATGTCTTGTGTGTTCCTCATTTGACAAACAATCTACTTTCCATTTATCAGATTACACATGGTGGAGATGGGAGAACTGTGGAGTTCACTCCTGATTCTGTTATCATTTGCGACTTGGAGACTAGAGATGTCATTGCTAACGGGGTGGTTGATCATTCATCTCGGTTGTATTCCTTTGCACAGTTTGCTTCTGATGATGACAATGTTCCTTTGGCTATTGATCACAACTATGATTCTGAGGAGACATTTGGCTTCTTGAACTTGGGCATACTCACATCAGATCCAGTGCTTGAGCCTTGCATTTCATCTCCTCCATCTACTGTTGTACTTGATGATACTTGTGATTCAACAATTTTGGCTCCTAGTGATTCAGTGCAGCAAGATCCTCATTGTCTTTCAGATATGACTACTTTGGATGGCTTCCTAACAGGTATTTCAGACTTGTTCATGGAGTCTCATCTTGCATATTTGGAGGACACTCTTGATAGCATTCATCTTCTCTTTGATGAAGATGAACCTTCTTTAGTTGTTGTGAGGGAACACTTTGACCCTCTTGTTCATTCTCTACATGATCATTCTTCAGAGATTGGCGTGAGTGGATTCTTTTGGACAACATTTGGAGGTGGCTTCTTTGTCTTCAGAGGGGATATCTTTATCTTTGGATTATGTTCTACATTCTTCTCTACTAGATGTTGGATTTTCCTCTTTAGCAGTGTGGCCTAGAACGCCTAATTGGAGTGTGTCAGCTTTCGGCATCGACATGGAGACACTTGAGCATGCTTCAGAGACATCATCAGCCATCATCCATCTTCATGATATCCTGCATACATCCTTGGTTTTGTTTCTTCCTAAGGGGAGGAACGTTGTTTGGCGAGATTGGATCATCTTCAGCATTCAATGTCAAGCTTCTACCATCATCAAGCAGGAGACTCAACATTGAGGGGGGGTAGTCTTGTCTCTCTTCTACTTCTCTCTTATGGGGGGGTCTTTTTCCTCACATGGGGTTTTTACCTTCTCATTCTTCATTGAGAGTATTGCATTTCTATTTTGTATTTCATCTCTCTTTTGAGGGGGAGTTTTTCCCATGAGGTTTTCTCCCTTTCCTCGCTTGTGAGAGATTGCATTGCATTTGTACATGGGTACCTAACATGGCCTAGTAGCTGGGACCCATTCTTGCATCTTTGTGTCATTTGCATAATAATTCACTACTCCCTAAGTTGCACTTAAGGGGGGGTGTTGGTGTAAATAAAGTCTTGTACCTAGTCAGTTCATTACTAGGGGACTTATTTACATCTTAGTTAAGTTTACTTAGGTCATAGGTAGGAATCTTTCTAGAAGATGTTAGTTGTCATTAGTTGTTATCTTATCCTTTGACAACTACTACATGTGAACCTAGGTAAGTGTGATTAGTTGTCTCATGTCATATGATTAAGACACTTGTCATAATCCTATGACATCTTGCATCTCACCTTGGCTATATAACCAAGGGATATCTCTCATTTGTAATCAATCAAAATCATATCATATCAATGACATTGAATACAGTTTATTCTTGTCATATTCTCTCTCTCTTTTCTTGTGCTTTCCATTTGGTCCATAGATCTTGGCATCCATAGCCAACTCTAACACCTATCTTCATAGAAAATAGGTCCTTTGCAAGAGTTTAGAAGTTCCCTATAGTGAAAACATAGCACAGAACAGAAAAAAATTCACATAAGTCCAAAATCCATTGTGTAGATTATGCAACCCTATGATAAAGGCTATGGAGATCATGCAACCCAAGCATAACACATGATTTGAGGCATTATGTTGAATAGTTTAGTGCCCTATCTATGCTTTTACATTTTGCATGTCCTTCAATCATGTCATTCTATAAACAATTCTTTGGGGTATTTTGTCAAACAGTTCACATGCCTTGTCTATGCTTCCCCATTTTCCATACATGTCTACCAAGGAGGTTGCAGCTACAATATATGACAAAAATCATTTCCTTTATCCTATGGTGGATGTCCATATCCCATCCAAAGATCCCATTTTGGCACAAGTAGGGAGGATGATGGAAAAGCTATGGAGTCTTTCTTTACACCTTCATAATACATTTGATTGAGATTTTCTAAATCCTTTTCAACAAATGCATTTTGTGCATATCCTACAAGCATTCAACGAGCCCACATTTCTTTGAAGTATATTGTCAAACAGTTTGTCCTTGGTCTATGCTTCCAAACTATGTTTACATGTCTACCAGAGCATTTCTAGTAGTAATGATAGATTTCCATACCTTATTCTAGAGCTCCCATTTTGGCACAAGGCATGAGCATGCATGCAAATGAAAAAAATTTAGGTTGGAACCAATTTGTTGTTGATGGGGATACTACGAATGAGAGAATACAATTTAAAAAATTTAAACTTTACACAGGATTAATAGTGAATGGGGAATGGTGATCAAAATGGAGAACAAGATAGATTAATGGGGCCCACACCAGCCACCTAAGCGGTCAATGCTTAGAGTGTGTTGGTTAAGCCCAGCCAAGCTTTGGAGCTTAGGCCATATTCTGTTAATACAAAGAAGGTGACCCTCATTTTTGATGCCTTTGCATGCCCATCAAATGGGCATAAATTTGAGAAAGTGGTTTTATTTAGATCGATTTGTGCGACCCTCATTGTTGATGCCTTTGTATTCCCATCAAATGGGCATCAATTTGAGAAAGTGGTTTTATTTAGATCAATTTTTCAAGGCTATTTTCTAGCACTTCTGGTTCATGTGCTCTCTGCTAATATGTTTAGTTACCTTTGTAAACCTTAAAAGTGGATATGATAGCCCGAAGTGTGTAGCAAGAGTTAGTACTAGTCAATGAATACTATTTTTGTAATTCTACATGGCAAGTACTTGCCATTGTTAGAGTAATAGGTTGTTTACTTAATTAATTTAACCATGTTGATTAATTAATTAAGTCACTTTTACTTTATTTCACTTAAGCTAACTTAGGAATCTTTATTTTGCATTATTAAATTAGTCATGTCATCTCGTTCATTATGATCTTGATACTTGTCACATGCTAATTTAATCCTTATCCTAGGGTTCTCACCTTTAGGGTTTTGATCTCCTTTCTTAAGGATTGATCTCTTTGTAATTATTAACTTCAAGGGTAATGCATTTTTGTTTCATGTTTACAGAGCACCATTCTAGTGTTTCTTGATCTCCTTTGGTGACAGGTTATTTGTTTGCATGTGTTCATTGGGATCTATGAGGTTGGATTATCAACTTCTACATAGTATTAGAGCTCCAGATCTACAAGCTTCTTATTCCTTTTTTGTGAGATCTTGCCTTAAAGTAGTTTTCTAGTACATCTAGAGTCAAATTAGACCTCTCCATTGAATCCAAAGTTGTCGGAATAGTCAAGATTGACCTTTGTTTTGTCAAATTTGGCTTTTGTTTGTTAGATTCGTGAGGGTTTGAAGAAAGGGATTTTTGCTAGATCCAAGGAGTGCCTAATTTTTTGGGACATTTTGAGCCTAAAAATACCTCACCATTACATTTGCAATGACCAAAAACCCTAAGATCAACTGTAAAATTGTCAAAATCCAAGCAATTGACCTCTTAGGCAAAAAATAATTGTTGTCCAGGCCCGTATGGTCGCCTGCACACATTATGAGGTAAAAAAATTCATTAAAAAAATAGAAAAAAAAATGGGCAAAAAAATAATTGGCATTTTTTAATTGTAAAAAAAAAAAAATCTTTTATAAGCTTAAAAACAAATTTAAAAGCTTTGAATTAAGTTTTTTGTTTTTTTTCCAAAAAAGGGCATTCAAAGGGGAGGTACCCTTGTGCAAGACATGCACAAGTCCGTACTTGTGTAGGGTACTATGTAGGTCCATACCTACGCAGCTTGTGTAGGTGTACCACACCTCACATGGGGAGTGGTGAGGGTGGGCCCACGTGCCCCCCCACCAAAATATAATTTTTTTAAAAAAAAATTATTGTAATTTTTTATTGTTTTTTTTTTAAAAACATTTTTTTTCAATAAGCCAAATTGTAAAAATGCACCAATAGCCATTTGTCCATCAAATTTAGGCTCTTAGTTTTCCTGTGATGGCCATAAGGTCATCAAATTTAATGCAGCAAATTGTGCTTTTTTTGCCCTTTATGAGTTGTTTTCTTCCAGAGGCCATAACTTTTGCCCACAGTGTTGAAATCAAGCAAACGAGATATTGTTGAAAAGAGGACTCAGAGAACTTTCTAGTGGTGTAGCTAATTTTTTGGATATTTTTTCTCAAGTTCATGTTATTTCCATTCAAAGTCAGATCTTCTTTTCTAGAGTTTCCTTCAGTGTTTTCAGCATAACTTTTGCATACAATGTCGAAAATGGGAAAATAGGATATCATCAGAAATATTGTTTTGAGCTCTTCATAGTGTTGCAGGTGGTTTCTAGATTTTGTTTTTTGTTTTTTCTTGAAATCCTTCTTCTTATTTGTAGTATTTTTTTTGACATTATGAGCCTCCATTGTAAGCACTTATGATTTTGTAAACACACTAAGATAAAGTGCCTCTATATTGTTGTTGTATTATGCGATCTAGCACATCACTTTGTGCCTTATTGTACATGCACTATGATATAAAGTTTCACGGGGGTTGATTTTTTCCTTTTTTTTTCCTTCATACATTTTTCATGCGTGTGTGTCTTGGTTTGCACACCCTTTATATCTGCTTGTACTTTTATGTTTGCACATTCAAATGTTCTTGGTTCTTTATCATACACTACATTCAAGCATTCAGTTTTAGTGTACCTATCATACCTCTCCCTTGTTAGCATTATGGGGAGGTTTCTACTATTGGTGTTAATGCTTCTTTGGTTTCGTGTTGGAGTGATCTATGTATACAGTATTTGTTCCTATGTATTAGGCAGATGCAACAGTTGGTTACTCATGCATTTTACTGAGATGGAGTACTTACCATATGGACACTCTTGCATTCTTGTTTTTAGCATTTCATCAATCATTATATGATAGTGTTTGAAGCTTCTTCATGATTTTATGGTGTTCTTCATGTTCATCCTTTGTTCCTATCTTTTGGGACAATTTCTTCTTAATTGGAGGCTTCTTCGTCCTTCACTCTTGTTTGGAGGCTTCTTAGTCCTTCACTTGTATTTCTCTCTTTTGGAGAGGATTTTTTCCCATGTTTTTTTCTCCTTTTCTCCTATTGTGAGAGATATTTTAGATTTGTACATGGGTACCTCATCTAGCCTGTTTGTCAGGACCCATCTTTGCTTTCATGCTCTTTGTCCTTAGTTTCTTAGCTTCTCCCTAAGTTCATCTTAAGGGGGGGTGTTAGAGTAATAGGTTGTTTACTTAATTAATTTAATCATGTTGATTAATTAATTAAGTCACCTTTACTTTATTTCACTTAAGCTAAACTTATGAATCTTTATTTTGCATTATTAAATTAGTCATGTCATCTTATTCATTATGATCTTGACACTTTTCACATACTAATTTATCGTCATCGCAGGGTTCTCACCTTCAGGGTTTTGATCTCCTTTCTTAAGGATCAATCTCTTTGTAATTAATAACTTCATGGGTAATGCATTTTTGCTTCATGCTTGCAGAGCACCATTCTAGTGTTTCTTGATCTCCTTTGGTGACAGGTTATTTTCTTGCAAGTGTTCATTGGGATCTATGAGGTTGGATTATCAACTTCTATAGCCATAAATTGCAATAGTATAATATATCATGATTATGGTATCATGCCTAACAAAAGTCTAATACTTGTTATCAAACTCTTGGAAAGTCTAATATCCACATTATGGAATTGGACTTAACACAAGTTATTCATAGTTATGAAATTGGTATAAATCAAATTTGAAACAAAATCCAATTAAACAATTATAATATTCTAACAAATTATTCATCTCAAATTATTATCCACTCTATTGTTGAATTAGTAAGTCAAATATCATCAAGACAACAAATATTATTATATTACAATACTAAAAAAGAAATACTCTCCATATATGACACTTGTTACTTACTAATCTTATAGATTAAATTTAGATTTAATTAATCATTAATGAATGATTAAGAAATTATATGCAAATGATTAAATTAAATGTTAATAATTAAATAAAAGACAACATGCATTGAATGGTGTTCGTACAACCTCTACCCAATGTAATTCCCTTGTGGATCATAATTACAGTTCATTAAAATGGTGCTATCATTACATTTAACACATGCACATCCAAGCTTCTATAAATTATTCCACACCACTTGAGTATAATGTTTGTACTATTGCCCTTGAGCACGTGAATTGGGATTATAATTGTAATATTGCTTCTCATTAACCCATGCATTCATGACATCCGTAGGTGAGAATTTTACCCTAGAAAAGGTTTTCTCCTATCATAGATTTAGAATGGCCTAGAGTATAGTCCTACAATCTTTCATTTGCAAGCAGTCACACGTAGTCAGCCAAAATATTATCCTAGAAAAGAGGGCCAACGCACACTTGATACATCACATCGTTGAGAGGGATTAAAAACTGAGTTTTCAAACCCTATGTTGAGCACAATTGTAGGAAGTACAAGACCAAAACAAGCCATGTCAAATAAATCTTCATCATCTCTAAGACATCCTTTTTCATATCAATGCTGCTATTTAGAGTTGAACAAAGTGTAATCCCCAAAAAGCCAGGATAAACTCTTTATTCAACTCACTTTTTAGAATTCTTAGTAGAGCAAGGTAAACTCTTTAATAAATGTTTTGACACATTGTGTCAACCAAAAAATTGTCATTGCATGTTAGCCAAGTCTAATTTTGAGTCATTTATTTTCTTTCAACCCATCATAACCCTTTTTTTCTATTGTCAAGGGTCATTTGTTGTGTTATGGGAAGGGGTTCAATCACCACCCTTTCTTTGCTCACTTTACTCAAAAAATATTTACATTTGATTTATAAAAAAACAAAAAAAACTAATTTAACATGTTGCAAGTGCATAAATACATGTTCACATGTCAATGTATAGATGACCAATGTATGTAGTCAACTACACATACATTTGCATTTACAATATAAGGACAGTTGTTCTAAAAAGACACATTTACAATTATAATAATCTTTAATTATTACAAATACCCCCACTTGCAAAGGGTGCCAAATTCATTACATATTATATTAAAAAATACATATGCATAGTTATTGGTGCTTCTAATGACATAATGAGAAACTCATATCAACTTTATGGGTTTCAAATGCACAATCTTCAACACTCTTTGTCTCATATACATGTATTAACTCCATTCAATGTAGGTACCTACACAAATAAATAATGGTGTAAGGCTCCCCTAATAAACATCAATATGAGGGATTTCAGTCTCATTTGCATTCTTATTTAAGATATTTCATCATTTTATTTTTTTGCATTATTTCAACCCTAGAATTATTGATACCATCAATGGTGTATCCAACTTCCTATAAATAACTAAGATCAATATTATCAAGAGTTGGTTTTGAAGACATACCTAGATAAATTGTTTGAATAGGTGCATTTTCCATATCATTGGCAGGTGGATTTGAAGATATACCTGAAATTTGTTTGCATAGGTGCTATTTCCATATCATTCAAAGTTGATGTTGAAGGCATAGTTGGGTTTGTCTCCACAATTGTATTTTCTTCTTGAACCAAAGATTTTTGGGGATAGGACTCTCTTACACTTCTAGGGTTTTGCACCTAAAAGGAGAAAGGTGTCCCAAAAACCTTGGTGGTTCACTCAAGACTAATGCAAATATGATTGAAATATGTCTAAATATAATTCCATAAATGCAAATAATTGATAAAAGAGATTGAATATTAATGAAAAACTAATGAAAATTCACTTTGTTTGAAAACACAATCTGATGTTCAAAATGAACTAAAGATGTAAATAAACCGTAACAAAACTTAATGAAACTAAAGAGGTGCACCTGGAAGTTGGAAAGTGATGGAGAGGAGCTCTGGAATCTTGTAAAATTCATTGTTGAAGCCAACTAGGACACTTACACCAAGCTAGGTGACCTAGTCATGTTTTGGGGAAATTTTGTCATGACAAGTTTCAGCCAAAAGGGTATCCAAAACTATAGAAAACACTTTTTTAGGCTTGGCGGTGGGACTAATTTGCCACTCATGGAGACTTATTCCACCTCTAGATTTTGGGAAATAAAAAGATGCAATCTGTAGCTCCCGGTCCGCACTTCAACTCCTAACAGGTTTCTAGATTTGAATCTACAGAATCTGGTTCGTAGGTGATCTCCAAGCTTCTTTTAGGGTTTTGTTGATTTAGAATGACTTTGATGAATTTTTGACACCTTTTCACACCTTTATCTTTGACAAATCTGCACATAAGACCTGCAAAACACATGCAAAGAGGAGAAAAAGTGTTAAGGGTTAGTGAATAGGGGTTTGCCTTGGTCAAACCCCAGTTTGGCAATCAAACCCTTGAAAATGAAAAGAAATGAAAAGAGAATGATGAATGAACAACATGTAATGCTACAAATCACCAAACCTTTGAAGTAAAGAATATGAAGATATGCAAATAAAAACTCCAATGGATGTATGCTTAAGAATGCCTAGAGTGAATGCTTGATAATTACTTGGATGAATTAGTAAGTGAATGAGATTAAGGAGATGAAAAATGAGAGGAAAACCTTATATTTATACATGATTATACAAAATTTCTCAAAAATACCACATCACAGGCTAACCTCAAGGTTTAGAAAATAATATCCTACTAGAATTTTGAAATAATGTTGATTTTTGAGCCAAGTGGGACTAAGTCGACCCTATTGGCGACTTGGTCCCACTTAGGAAATTTAAGTGGGTGTTAGGAATTAAAGTATATTAAATGATTTTTAACTAGATTATTCTAAAAAACATACTTAATTAGGGCATGAAAGTGTATAAAGGGGCCATTTAAGCATGGGAAAGGGTCAAATTATTGATGACAAGCCTAGAAACACATGAAAGTTTGTTACAACACTTTGGAATAAGGCTTAGTCTGTGACAAAAAGAGATTATTTAAGTGAATTATATTAAAAGGGTCCTAGAAAAGTGTGAAAATGTCTTACAACACTTCACAACACTTTTACAAGGCATCATAAAGTTCTTATTAATTCAAGAGGGTCCAAGACGTAATGTGAATGTGTTGACCGCATTACAACATTAAATCTAGGAAAAACTAGGCCAACATCCATAAGAAAAACCCAAATGAGTGTGAAAATGTCCAAAGATACATTTTTCTATGCTACACTTCCATATTCACCATCTCAACATTTGTATCATCTACATTCTTCTCATCATTCATGGTTTCTTCTTCAACATTCCTGGAACTAGATGCTTCCAAATTTTTCATTTGATGAATCCTGGGGTATGTACAAGATCATGGGGGTCCAAAAAGTGGCAATGTGAAAAAAAAGAATTTTTAACACATCCAAAAATGCAGAATTCACGCCTTTTAACTTTTTGCAGGCTTGGGTACAATATCCGTTTTGGTTTGGTAATACCAAATTGAAATAGATATCCATTTCAAAATAGATATATGTTTTAGAAGGTGGGAACCCATTTTTTTGAAAAATAAAACTGATATCCATTTGAAACAAATATCTGTTTTGAAAATCAAAATAGATATTCGTTTTGAAAACCTAAAAACCCTCTTTAGTAAAATGGGCATAACTTTTGCATTTCTTATCAAAAAATTTTACTTTTTATAGGCATTGGAAAGGTAATTGATAGCTCTACGCAATGGAATAGGTGGTGTATCTATATTTTACACCAAAAAATGTTTATAATCATTTTATATTTATATTTTATTTTTGAAACATCAAATGCTCACTACTTTCACATGCAAAGTTTCATGATTTTTTTGTAACACTCATCTCAAAATACTTGAAACATTAGAAAAAGTAATAAATAATGAAATATTTATATTTTTTGTATCAAGGAGATGAAAAAATA
>VDFB02086081.1:257904477-257974878 GCA_007258455.2 Sequoia sempervirens
AAAATGTATGAAGGAAAAAAAAAGGAAAAAATCAACCCCCGTGAAACTTTATATCATAGTGCATGTACAATAAGGCACAAAGTGATGTGCTAGATCGCATAATACAACAACAATATAGAGGCACTTTATCTTAGTGTGTTTACAAAATCATAAGTGCTTACAATGGAGGCTCATAATGTCAAAAAAAATACTACAAATAAGAAGAAGGATTTCAAGAAAAAACAAAAAACAAAATCTAGAAACCACCTGCAACACTATGAAGAGCTCAAAACAATATTTCTGATGATATCCTATTTTCCCATTTTCGACATTGTATGCAAAAGTTATGCTGAAAACACTGAAGGAAACTCTAGAAAAGAAGATCTGACTTTGAATGGAAATAACATGAACTTGAGAAAAAATATCCAAAAAATTAGCTACACCACTAGAAAGTTCTCTGAGTCCTCTTTTCAACAATATCTCGTTTGCTTGATTTCAACACTGTGGGCAAAAGTTATGGCCTCTGGAAGAAAACAACTCATAAAGGGCAAAAAAAGCACAATTTGCTGCATTAAATTTGATGACCTTATGGCCATCACAGGAAAACTAAGAGCCTAAATTTGATGGACAAATGGCTATTGGTGCATTTTTACAATTTGGCTTATTGAAAAAAAATGTTTTTAAAAAAAAAACAATAAAAAATTACAATAATTTTTTTTTAAAAAAATTATATTTTGGTGGGGGGGCACGTGGGCCCACCCTCACCACTCCCCATGTGAGGTGTGGTACACCTACACAAGCTGCGTAGGTATGGACCTACATAGTACCCTACACAAGTACGGACTTGTGCATGTCTTGCACAAGGGTACCTCCCCTTTGAATGCCCTTTTTTGGAAAAAAAACAAAAAACTTAATTCAAAGCTTTTAAATTTGTTTTTAAGCTTATAAAAGATTTTTTTTATTTTTTACAATTAAAAAAATGCCAATTATTTTTTGCCCATTTTTTTTTCTATTTTTTAATGAAATTTTTTACCTCATAATGTGTGCAGGCGACCATACGGGCCTGGACAACAATTATTTTTTGCCTAAGAGGTCAATTGCTTGGATTTTGACAATTTTACAGTTGATCTTAGGGTTTTTGGTCATTGCAAATGTAATGGTGAGGTATTTTTAGGCTCAAAATGTCCCAAAAAATTAGGCACTCCTTGGATCTGGCAAAAATCCCTTTCTTCAAACCCTCACGAATCTAACAAACAAAAGCCAAATTTGACAAAACAAAGGTCAATCTTGACTATTCCGACAACTTTGGATTCAATGGAGAGGTCTAATTTGACTCTAGATGTACTAGAAAACTGCTTTAAGGCAAGATCTCACAAAAAAGGAATAAGAAGCTTGTAGATCTGGAGCTCTAATACTATGTAGAAGTTGATAATCCAACCTCATAGATCCCAATGAACACATGCAAACAAATAACCTGTCACCAAAGGAGATCAAGAAACACTAGAATGGTGCTCTGTAAACATGAAACAAAAATGCATTACCCTTGAAGTTAATAATTACAAAGAGATCAATCCTTAAGAAAGGAGATCAAAACCCTAAAGGTGAGAACCCTAGGATAAGGATTAAATTAGCATGTGACAAGTATCAAGATCATAATGAACGAGATGACATGACTAATTTAATAATGCAAAATAAAGATTCCTAAGTTAGCTTAAGTGAAATAAAGTAAAAGTGACTTAATTAATTAATCAACATGGTTAAATTAATTAAGTAAACAACCTATTACTCTAACAATGGCAAGTACTTGCCATGTAGAATTACAAAAATAGTATTCATTGACTAGTACTAACTCTTGCTACACACTTCGGGCTATCATATCCACTTTTAAGGTTTACAAAGGTAACTAAACATATTAGCAGAGAGCACATGAACCAAAAGTGCTAGAAAATAGCCTTGAAAAATTGATCTAAATAAAACCACTTTCTCAAATTGATGCCCATTTGATGGGAATACAAAGGCATCAACAATGAGGGTCGCACAAATCGATCCAAATAAAACCACTTTCTCAAATTTATGCCCATTTGATGGGCATGCAAAGGCATCAAAAATGAGGGTCACCTTCTTTGTATTAACAGAATATGGCCTAAGCTCCAAAGCTTGGCTGGGCTTAACCAACACACTCTAAGCATTGACCACTTAGGTGGCTGGTGTGGGCCCCATTAATCTATCTTGTTCTCCATTTTGATCACCATTCCCCATTCACTATTAATCCTGTGTAAAGTTTAAATTTTTTAAATTGTATTCTCTCATTCGTAGTATCCCCATCAACAACAAATTGGTTCCAACCTAAAATTTTTTCATTTGCATGCATGCTCATGCCTTGTGCCAAAATGGGAGCTCTAGAATAAGGTATGGAAATCTATCATTACTACTAGAAATGCTCTGGTAGACATGTAAACATAGTTTGGAAGCATATACCAAGGACACAAACTGTTTGACAAGATACTTCAAAGAAATGTGGCTCGTTGAATGCTTGTAGGATATGCACAAAATGCATTTGTTGAAAAGGATTTAGAAAATCTCAATCAAATGTATTATGAAGGTGTAAAGAAAGACTCCATAGTTTTTCCATCATCCTCCCTACTTGTGCCAAAATGGGATCTTTGGATGGGATATGGACATCCACCATAGGATAAAGGAAATGATTTTTGTCATATGTTGTAGCTGCAACCTCCTTGGTAGACATGTATGGAAAATGGGGAAGCATAGACAAGGCATGTGAACTGTTTGACAAAATACCCCAAAGAATTGTTTATAGAATGACATGATTGAAGGACATGCAAAATGTAAAAGCATAGATAGGGCACTAAACTATTCAACATAATGCCTCAAATCATGTGTTATGCTTGGGTTGCATGATCTCCATAGCCTTTATCATAGGGTTGCATAATCTACACAATGGATTTTGGACTTATGTGAAATTTTTTCTGTTCTGTGCTATGTTTTCACTATAGGGAACTTCTAAACTCTTGCAAAGGACCTATTTTCTATGAAGATAGGTGTTAGAGTTGGCTATGGATGCCAAGATCTATGGACCAAATGGAAAGCACAAGAAAAGAGAGAGAGAATATGACAAGAATAAACTGTATTCAATGTCATTGATATGATATGATTTTGATTGATTACAAATGAGAGATATCCCTTGGTTATATAGCCAAGGTGAGATGCAAGATGTCATAGGATTATGACAAGTGTCTTAATCATATGACATGAGACAACTAATCACACTTACCTAGGTTCACATGTAGTAGTTGTCAAAGGATAAGATAACAACTAATGACAACTAACATCTTCTAGAAAGATTCCTACCTATGACCTAAGTAAACTTAACTAAGATGTAAATAAGTCCCCTAGTAATGAACTGACTAGGTACAAGACTTTATTTACACCAACACCCCCCCTTAAGTGCAACTTAGGGAGTAGTGAATTATTATGCAAATGACACAAAGATGCAAGAATGGGTCCCAGCTACTAGGCCATGTTAGGTACCCATGTACAAATGCAATGCAATCTCTCACAAGCGAGGAAAGGGAGAAAACCTCATGGGAAAAACTCCCCCTCAAAAGAGAGATGAAATACAAAATAGAAATGCAATACTCTCAATGAAGAATGAGAAGGTAAAAACCCCATGTGAGGAAAAAGACCCCCCCATAAGAGAGAAGTAGAAGAGAGACAAGACTACCCCCCCTCAATGTTGAGTCTCCTGCTTGATGATGGTAGAAGCTCGACATTGAATGCTGAAGATGATCCAATCTCGCCAAACAACGTTCCTCCCCTTAGGAAGAAACAAAACCAAGGATGTATGCAGGATATCATGAAGATGGATGATGGCTGATGATGTCTCTGAAGCATGCTCAAGTGTCTCCATGTCGATGCCGAAAGCTGACACACTCCAATTAGGCGTTCTAGGCCACACTGCTAAAGAGGAAAATCCAACATCTAGTAGAGAAGAATGTAGAACATAATCCAAAGATAAAGATATCCCCTCTGAAGACAAAGAAGCCACCTCCAAATGTTGTCCAAAAGAATCCACACTCACACCAATCTCTGAAGAATGATCATGTAGAGAATGAACAAGAGGGTCAAAGTGTTCCCTCAGAACAACTAAAGAAGGTTCATCTTCATCAAAGAGAAGATGAATGCTATCAAGAGTGTCCTCCAAATATGCAAGATGAGACTCCATGAACAAGTTTGAAATACCTGTTAGGAAGCCATCCAAAGTAGTCATATCTGAAAGACAATGAGGATCTTGCTGCACTGAATCACTAGGAGCCAAAACTGTTGAATCGCAAGTATCATCAAGTACAACAGTAGATGGAGGAGATGAAATGCAAGGCTCAAGCACTGGATCTGATGTGAGTATGCCCAAGTTCAAGAAGCCAAATGTCTCCTCAGAATCATAGTTGTGATCAATAGCCAAAGGAACATCGTCATCATCAGAAGCAAACTGTGCAAAGGAATACAACCGAGATGAATGATCAACCACCCCGTTAGCAATGACATCTCTAGTCTCCAAGTCGCAAATGATAACAGAATCAGGAGTGAACTCCACAGTTCTCCCATCTCCACCATGTGTAATCTGATAAATGGAAAGTAGATTGTTTGTCAAATGAGGAACACACAAGACATCCTGAAAAGTGTTTTCCCCAATGCTAATAGATCCCTTCCCTGTTACACTCATATATGTATTATTTCCCATCAAGATAGGAGACATAGAACAAGGCTGAAATGAAGAGAAGATAGTCTGTGAAGATGCCATATGATGAGATGCTCCTGAATCTAGAAGCCATCTCCCTAATCCTAGAATTGAATGAGCACAAAGATCTTGTCCTTTATATCCTGATGTTTGACCTTTGTCCTTTGTAGACTGTTTTGAAGTAGAAGGAGAAGAAGATTCAGACATTATAGAAGGCAAATCAATGTGATTCTTTTTGAGAAGATTTTTCAACTCATCTATGTCCTTCTTATAACAATAATGTTCTTCATGTCCATCCTTCTTGCAATATGCACAAAAAGGTCTCTCCTTCTTAGATGTTTCTCCTTTTAATGATGAGGATTCTAATTCTTTATGTGGCTTGTTCTTTTTCTTCTTTTGCTTCTTATCAAGATTCTCTGATTCTTTCTGTACCTTAGACTCATTTGCCACCAATGCTTGTGGTTTGGAAGACTTGATTAGACCCATGTTCATTAACTTAGCTTCCTCTTGGATTAGGAGATTTGCAAAGTCATCAAACTTAGGATCAACATATGATGCTCCCATAGAAAGTCGATGGGTATGAAAGCAAACAAACACTGAATACTTAGGACCAAGCTTGGATAACACATTCAGAATCAATTGTAAATCCTCTTTTTCAATAGTGCATTCTTTCAATTGTGTTCTTAGTTGCTTGATTTTGGAGATGTAGTCTTGGATGTGGTCAAAACTTTTAGGATCAAGATTCATCAAATCATTATCAATCTGATAGCCTCTAATCTTATCTGTTTTACCGTATAATTTCTCAAAAGTCTCCCATGCCTCTTTAGGTGCATTACATGATTCAATATGAAATTGCAAATCAAATGAGACTAATGAACATATGCATCCAAGTGTTTTCTCACGATCAATCGCCCACATTGCCAATTCTTTAGCATCAGTAGGTTTTTGAATTGTGTCCTTTAGATGACCTATTAGACCTTTCATCATGAGATAGTTTGATACTAATTTTCTCCATGTAGCATAATTATGTGGATTTAGGGGTTCAATTTGAGATCTCCCCATTGCAAGAACACAAACCAAGCAAAAGAATGCAGACAATCACTGCAACATTACCCCACCAAATCACTCAATCAAGAAACCCCCCAAGCAATATCTGATTTGGCGCTTTATATTTAGTTCATTTACAGTTTCCACTTGCCAAAAACAACAAAGTGGTCTTTGATCTTAGTGTTTACAAATGCCAAAATAGGCCACAGAATCAAGTACAATTTTTGGTACAAAATGAGATCAATTTGATCCTACCAATGAGAAGTACATGAAAAATCATGTAATTTAAAAAAAAATTGCACCCAAAAATGTTACCGTAGGAGCAAGATATGAGCTCCCGAAGTTCCCAAAATGAGGATGAAGCAACAACACCTGTGAGAATCTGCAAATTATGGAAAAACCAAGTACCAAAACCAAAAAATAATTGTACCAGTGCATAGAGTATAAAAAATTAGCTGAAATAAAAAAAAATTGCTCGAAAAAGGAGTCAGAATGAGCAAGTTAAGAGCCTCCAAAGTTGGACTGCAAAACTGAAAACTCAAATGGTGAGGGGGAATTTTTTTTTTGAAAATTAATGATGTGGCGCTGACGTCGGCTGATCACCGGGTTAAATTTGACTGTCTTCTGGCTATCACTGTCGCCATCGGTCAGCCTACCAGAATATTCTCCAGAGACGGAATATGCTAAAGGCCGGAATAGTCCTGTACTGGAATATTTGCCGACTGACGGCCGAGGAATATTTTACTGGAATATGCTTGAAATTGTCAGATGTTGATCTCTTCCAAAATATTTTGGAGCATGCTGGAATATTGTATAAAGGATGCCGGAGTTGAAAAGACAGCGCCTGGTTGGAGGAGATGGGCCCGCGGGTGACTGTGTGGATGCCACGTGGAGAGCGGGTACAGTACCCGCGCAATACAATCTGCAGATTTGTAGATGTACCAGTCTGCAACCGTAGACTTAAAAAAAACTTTCTATTTTTTTTATTTTTAATAAAAAATTTACAATAATCTTTTGAAAATATATTTCAACGATACAAAAAAAAATTTATACAAAATTTTTCAGAAAATATTCAAATATTAAATAGAATATTTTATTTTTTGAAATTGTACCGTCTATGTTAATGACGACCTGGGGAGCTGTACGGTTCTACGGGCAATTTTTTTTGCCTCACCGGACAACTGCTCTGATTTGAACGAATTGACTGTCGATCTTAGGGTTTTTGGCCCTTTTGGACGCGATGGCAGGGTCGGATTTGACCCAAAATGCTCCAAAATTGTGGCTACCTTCTGGATCTGGCAACCACACTTCAGCTTCAAACCCTCCTAGATTTGGCCTTGTGTGTCTGATTTGGATGAAACAAAAGGAAAAATCGACTTTCTCGAACCTTCCGGACGCAATGGTGAGCTCAAATTTTCACTAGCAAGCTCGGATGTGAACTTGCAACAAAGAACCAAAAATGGAACCTCCTCAGATCTAGAATCTCTCTTCAGAATAAGACTCTCCAATGGCACCCAACCCGCTCTGATACCATGTTAGAGTTGGCTATGGATGCCAAGATCTATGGACCAAATGGAAAGCACAAGAAAAGAGAGAGAGAGAATATGACAAGAATAAATTGTATTCAATGTCATTGATATGATATGATTCTGATTGATATCAAATGAGAGATATCCCTTGGCTATATAGCCAAGGTGAGATGCAAGATGTCATAGGATTTTGACAAGTGTCTTAATCATATGACACGAGACAACTAATCACACTTACCTAGGTTCACATGTAGTAGTTGTCAAAGGATAAGATAACAACTAATGACAACTAACATCTTCTAGAAAGATTCCTACCTATGACCTATGTAAACTTAACTAAGATGTAAATAAATCCCCTAGTAATGAACTGACTAGGTACAAGACTTTATTTACACCAACAATAGGCTTACATACAATTTTTTCCAACATGTGTTTCTCTTTGTTGGTTATTACTTAATCTATAGTTGTACACTTAACGTTCTTTAATCTTCAATCATGTCAACAATTGATCCTCAATATTGATATTATTCCTTGTGTTACTATTTATTTTTTGAAACCCCACACTCAGTTATATATAAACTTCTAATATCTCATTTGGTTTACCGTATTTATAATTCTTATGCTATTTTTTAACATAATGCGAAGTATTTTTGTAATATTATGCATTAAGTATGTTTTATCATTATTTCTTGAATTGTATCATATTTATATCTTGATTTAACAAACTTTATGTTTTGTCATTATAAGAAGTGCTTAATATTTCATTATAGAATTCCCAAGAAAATTTAAGATAATTCAATAGACATGAATACTCTTACTCTTGGACTAATCTACCATCTAGGATGCCTTCTTTTTCTTAAAACAAATAGTCACTACATTAGAAAGCTTCAAATTTCCACTAGTAAACTCTTCTAAGTGATTACAACCCATTTAAACTATTTTAATATCTTTGTGAGCTAAATTTCAAATATTTAATTTTTCTATGCTTATGTGTACATAATCATAGTCCATTTAATCTATATGTATAGTTCAAATCAATAATAACTAGTTCTCTAACCCAAATTTTTACATGGTTACAAGATTGTCCTCATAATTGTGATCTTCATTTACTAAAATACAAAATAAAAAATAAAACATTTATTGCCATCTACCCCACTTTACACTTTGGTCCTAAGCAAACTATGTAAAATCTTTGAATTTGATGCATTGTTCATGTATAAAATAACATCAACTTGCACTCATTCAATCACATAAAGAATCATTAGTTATTAGAAGAAGAATAATTTAAAATTGCACTAAAATTCTAAAATCAAGAAAGAAATATTGCACATCTAATCACACCCATCCTAGTGTTTGTGAATCACTGAGTAATCATCTTAAAATTTATGTGCATGTTTGAATTATTATTTTTTGGTCTCGGAGGGTATCCCCGTGGCCCCCGCCCAGCGGCTCCCCCTTACACTGGTTCAGGGAGGTGCGAGCGAGAGGTGAGACTAGTCCCTTTGGCCACGGGATAACCAGCACAACCCCCAAGTGTCCGTGGCGGGGTGATTACGGGCCAGAGAGTCGACCCCAAGACCTCGGGGAGCAAACCCAAGACTTAAGACCAACTACTCTAACCTGTGGGGGCAATGCATGTTTAAATTTTATTATGTATTTTGAGGCATTTTTAAATAATACCTTAATAGGAAAACCCTAAAACTATGAAAGATGAAATTATTGTTTAGTAGTCTTTATCTAAGAATCTACTAAGTAGAATCCAAAGATCATTGAAGCTTAAAATTTTGGTTGTGGAGTGAGATTATTGTTGTGATCTAGATCTAGAACTATAAACTCAATCTAACATATCACAAAGAATGGGGTAAGTGCAAGAACTTGAGTCCACAAAATGTGGAATTTTTTTCCTTAGCTAAAAAAATGAAATCGACATTGCAAAAATGGGATCCTGATTTTCATAAACGGGATCTCGTTTGTAAAAGGGTTTGAAATCGATGGACGCAAAACAGGATCCCAATTATTACAAAATAGGATCCCATTTTAAGATAGTATTTATTTTAAAAAAATAAAACTCAGCTCATTTAGACATCACGGGATCCCGAATTGGTGAGGACGATAGTAGTAATATAGTGATGTGAATTTATGATTTTGGTTGGATGGATATTTTTAGTGACATGAATTTATGAATTTGGTTGAATTTATGAACTTATAATGATGAATTTATAATAGTATATATTTTATGACTATCTACTAGATCATGATTTCTCTTGTTGGAAAAATGTAATACATATATATATATATATATATATATATATATATAATGATATTTTTGTGAATATTTCAAGTTTATTTTTAAGTATGTACATGTATTAAATTGCATAGTTCTAGATCTTAAATTTTGAAATTTGTATGTATGTACATAGTTTAGTTGAATGATGTATGAATGCAAATTATGCATCGTATTTTTTATTTTAAATTTATGTACATATTAAATTTTGAAATTTTTGCACATGCTCAAGTTCAATCAATTTATGTATGTATGTGTATGTATATGTATGCACATCCCATTTAAAAAAATTGCATGTACGTTTCAAATTTAACTATTTCTTGTGATTTTGTAAGTTTGTATGTTAATTTTGTATAATTTAATGCAAGTGCACTTATATCTAATATCATGGATCAATTTAACATTGATGATATCATCAATCCAACACCTTAGCTACCTCCACCTCCACCCTAGGCTCCCCCCTCCCCCTCCACTTAATATCCCACATCCACCACCCGTCGGATCTGATGAGGCTCGCTTGCGAGCACGTATAAATGATCAAGCCACCACACGTGAGACATTTTGCATCTGCGGTGCAAAATGTAGTGGATGCCATTAGGACTATTAATTTTGATCTAGATAGGCATCAATGAGAAAGAGAGTAGATGAGATAATTTTATGCAGACAACCTCTCCTATAAAGAAATTTTACACCTTAAAATAATAAAAACCCATCTATCCCCCTACTTTATTGACCCTATTACTTGGTAGTTGATTCCTCCCAATAAATCTAGAATATCCATGAGGTGGTGTATACATCCACAAATGAGTACATATTTTTGGGATCGATGCTATATGGTATTTGATAGTCCACCACATGCTAATTTGGAGGTCCCATTGTATTTTTTGAGGAAACTATGTGTAGATTTTGTTATGGGGAAAAATCCCAATTATTTTGATTTTAAATCATTTTAGGGTGTTGGTGGTGGCATGTGTAAGACCCCACCTTTCATGTGCTTAGTAAAGCCCTAATATGTTTTATGTGATCCTAAATATATGGTAAATTGTATTATGGATGACAAATAGTGTGATTATCTGATAATATTCTTTCTTATGCTACCGTGAATGTAAGACCCCGTTTCGTATCCCCCATTTTATTTCAATTGAACAAGTAGTTAGATGATAATTATGATGAAATGAATGATAAAAATCTTTTTAGGATTCATGGGCATTAACCTTGATTTAATTATGATAGATGCACATGTGAATTGTTGGATATAACTTGAAAGTGTTGAGTTATTTGGCATATTAAATTTTGGTAAATGGTTCATCGTTAATGTTATAGGAGTTTAAAATGAATTGCTAAGGTGGTAAACAAAATGATGGAGTGACTATTTCATTGACTATATTCTTGTATTGGAGTAAGTGTGTATTTCCTTTGATTATAATGAAAATTGAATCATTAGGTTCATTTGATGTATTAATGAGTAAATAGTTCATGAGTGAAAATTATGTGAATTGGATTAGCTAATAATATGAAGAGATATATGATCTAATCATGCTGACCTTGGTAATGTGTAGGAATCAATTATGCAAATAGGAGGATAGATAAATGTTGGAATCAAATCAAATACATCTTTGGGAAGTTCTAAGTGTAGCCCTATTTGACTTAGAAGGGTTTGAGGTTTTGTTGTTGGTTGGGTGATTATGTTTGATTAGAATCCAATTGTAGGACATGTGATGTGAGTTTGGCTGGGGTTGGAACCCTTGGTTGAGATCAAAATTCGTATGGATTTTTGTGTGGGTTTTAAAGAGGGATTATTGAATCCATTTCCTTGGTTTTTGAACAAGAATAGACCCCTAGGACCTATACCTATGGGTTTGGAACCTTTTTGACACATGCGAACTTGTCCTTGGAACGTGAAAAGACCCCTCAAAATTCTACATTCATGAATGTGACAAATTCAAAAAGTGTTGGGGCTTGGGAAGAGTGACTTGTCACTCTCAACCTTCTACTCCCCAAAAGTTCTTGGAATTGGCACAAGACTCACACATGAGTGAGCACTTGTGGGAAAGAGTGTAGGTTTGGAGGATCCCTATATATCTCAAGAAGATGGAAGATTTGGGCATTGCCCACTTCTCCTCTTGGAGAACTTGAGTGAAGATGGTAGAAAGAATGAGAAAAAGAGAGGAGTCCATCTCTTTGGAAAGATATTGATGAAAATGGCTTGGTTTGGAGAGGAAAGATGGATACAAGATTTCAGTCCCTCCACTTGAAATAAAAGATAAGTTCTTTTTTTTCATGTTCCCTTGTTTCTTGGTAGTAAGGAGTTGACCTATTGTATGGATCATGCTTGAAAAAAAGAGTAGAGGACGTAGATGCATGAAAGTTGGGCTATGTTAGTTTTATCCCTTTGTAAAAATGAGAAAAGACTCCACTAATCATTGTGGGGCTAAAATAATTCCTTTCTTGGGGGTATGGCTAGAGCCCACGAGGCTCCATGACGCCATTATGGTAGGGTGGAGAGCAAGCCAAATTCCTTTGTGTGTTTTTCATGAATAGCATTCCTCAATATTGTTGCAGTTTTGAAAGATAGTATTCTATTGGAAAATAAAAATGGAAAGAGCAAGTCCTTGTTTTGGAATGTAAAACATTGTTTCTAGGTATTACTATTAGCATTGGATTGTTGAATTGAAGGAAATATGCATACCTTGTGAGTTGTAAGGAAATACTTCCTTCAATATCCCTTAAGGAATCACTATAAAATTTCTTATATAGTTGAATAGCTACATGTTGCATTATTGCAGTATTATGGAGATGCATTTTATTTCAGTTTCAGTGATGATAGGATGCATAAAAGAGAAACAAAAGATAGTATAATAGGGAAATGAAATAGTTATCCCATTTGTATTATGTTGTAATATATTTTGCTATGGTAAAGTGTTATTTCGTAGTGAAACGCAAATGGCTAAAACAAAAGTGATGGTATTTTAGTAGTAAAAAAATAAACAATAATAATAATAATAATATGAACCCTCTGTGTTAAAATTTGTGCTCTGCCTCTAAGGGTTGTGGAAGAAATGGGATAGAATGCCGCACATTCTTGCATGTATTCACCCTTGTATTTACCTCTGAATTGGGAAATACCTCATCACTGTTTATTCTTGCAACATTGTGAACTCCATATAAGGAATATTGAGGAGATAAATAACTGACCATTATTAGAACATGGGAATCATATCATCATATTTCATTGATTAAATTTTAGCAAGAATTTAGGCCTTATAATTAACAACATACTGACTCAGTTCATGAACAAGACAAACATATATATATATATATAGATTAAAAAAAAAAAACTTCATTGTTTAAATTCCTACGGCCTGTAATTTTATGCAGTAGTTGTGATGCCTCTACGAACAAAGTTAATGAGATAAAAATTCTTTTGGATTAAATTTTGCATAATACTGCCTAAAAGAAGTTCCAGTCATTAACAAAAATGATACCCACCATAACCCTTGTAAATCTTCCTCTTATGTTCATTAGTCAAGTAAAATGACTGGTCATGAATTAGAGGAGCAACCTGAAGCAGAAATACCTGCCATTAAAACCTTTAAATGTTAAAATTTTCATCCTTAGGCGTGAGCCAAAAAGAAAAATAGTGGTAAGCCTTATAGTTCCATATTAACACAACGTATGCAAACATATAGCAATGAACCAGCCAAGCCAACCGTCACCAAACCAAACAAGCCGCCCTGCATCAAGTAATGCGAAAAAATAAATAAAAATAGAATCTTGAAACAAAGAGTGGAGCGATTCAAGAAAAATATCCCTTCTTTACTTGCTTGTGTCAACCATATCATTTTCAAAATGTAATTGAGGAAATGTTAAGTGTAAAGAAACCTAAATTTTATACCTTCATTAACTCTCCTTACCATTGCAAATCATCTGAGTACCATTTATTATGTCAAACCATTGTGCACTGGCCTTTTCTGGATATGCTCGACTGTGGGTATCTTGGGTATCTGGTGTAAAGCCTCTATCATGATGTTCCCAAAATATTTTGGTGGATGTGAATATTAAATCTACACTGCCCCAACAATTGCCACCTTAATATCAATGCACAGGATAATAATTATTATTAATTTTTTTTATTGAAGGTGGAGATATTGTGTTTTAAACTCAGCCACAAATAAAATATCTGGAGGTATTATTTTGCTGTGTGTTCATCATAAGAGAACAAAATAAAGCGTGATAAAAATTCAAAGGTAGAGACCCCTCTCTGAATGGATCTCAGAATTAGTAGATTTAAGTCACTGAATTAATAATTTAATGGTGGTTGAAATCCAGTGAAGGTGAAGGTAAATTCTTATTGTGTGAAAGAAAAGTGAATTCTCCACGTACAATTGTGTGGTCATTCATATTTAATATTGGTAGATTTGGCTACCATCCCTACACTTTAACTTTCCACTTGGAAAAATCTTGCCAGCGATCTTCCACCTATCTACCACACCTTAAATAGAAACGTCCTAGCAACTTCAGGTCAAAGATTGCCTTCAATCAGAAATTACACTCTAACTTGCTAGTGCGGCATTGGAGGTGGCCGCCCTTCTCAGGGTTGGCGGGTGGTAACTTGTAAGATCATTCCATCAAATCCTGTCAAGGAGCCTCTGAAAAGCATATTGTAAATTTCTATTTAGATATGGATTTGACCTAAAGCATTAATGATGAATAAATTCCAATAGTTTGGGCCTGCTTCCATTCTAAATTTCAGCCTCAATATTATCCTTATACTAGCGTGCAGTTTTGCACCAAACCGTATGGATAATATTCCAATGGAAAATTATCAGTAAGTAGTTTTGTAGAAAGTTAAAAAAAAAGATTAACTTTTACGGTGACGAATTTAACAGCGCAAAATAGTAGCGCTTAGTGTTTTTCTTTAATACGATCTCACTAATAAATATTACTGAGCCCTGTTTATTTATGTCATAGTAGGTTGGACGGCTTACTTACTCTAAATGGGAGCCTTAATAAATTCTCGATCCTCTATGTCTATTGTGTTGAATTCTAAAAAGGAGGCAAGTCTATAATCTTTAAAAAAATAAAAAAAATAATATCCACATTAAACTATACCCCTTAAAATAAGAAAAGCTCTAAAGAAAGGGAATCGTGGATTTTCTTAAGGACTTAGTTTTTAATTCTTTTTAACATGTTATTTAAAAAGTAAGAATGGAATATATATAATCTTTCTTTTTCTCCTTACCATGATGAGTTTATATATAAAATACTTTTTAATTCTAATATTTGTATTATGTAGTTATTTATTTATTTTATATAATATCTTATTTATTTATTTATGGTCAAGCTTTAAGAGGAATATTTTTGGATAATTTAATGATTTTATTGATAAAATAATTATTTACCAATAAAATTTATTTAGGATTAAATCTTAAGAATCAATCACATTTAAATCATATTGTATGAAGGTTAATGTGAAAACTTAATTTATTATATTCTTAATGCTACAATAAAATACCGACAATGTCTTTAGGGCTGGTAATAATAACACTATATCACCGAAGTGCTAGTTAATCTAATGATGGATTATTAGAACGTACATTTTAGTGTGTAGCTTGTTGCCAGGGTGAGTTTAGACACCGATAGTCTAAAGAATTTATTCGAGACCTAGCACAACCTTAATCTAGATCTTTGAGTCACATCATCCTTGGTTTGAGGGTGAGCACGAGGGATCTCGCACACTCATGCCATTTATTTCCCTTACTTCGCTCTTAGGTGATGTGTTGTCAATGAAGATGGTCATGTGTCACCATGCAATACATATAGAACGTATATATATGTTAATGCATACATATGATGTCTTGTTGGGGTGTAACCAATCATAGAGTTAAAACCTTATGTTTGGTCCAATGGCATTATTAATAAAATTAACATAAAGATACAAACTTAATGATAAGTTATTGGCAATGATTCTTGTAATTAGGTTAGCTCATCATAACGATTGTAGTGTAGGTTACGTTGTGTTCCTTAAAAGAAATAAGTTTGTCGTGCTTTTCTAAAAAAAAAAATGTATGGGCATGACAGCATGCCACAACAGAGGTCAGGGGCAAGGGTTGATCCCCAATGCCATGTGCATGCACAACCCCTTATTGCTCCTCTTAGTCCTACCATTCCAAGATCTGTGCATCAACGTGCAGTGGTACCAACATTAGGATCCCTTAGTATGCTCGTAGGAGACCTTAATTAGGATGCTTCTGTGATAGTGGGTAGGGAGCATAGAGACGATGATGATGGAGGAGTGTTTTATGGAGTTGGTCCGAGTTACACTCCAGGTGTGTCAAGACCACATGTGTGTACTAGTTGTCATCAGTTATACTATGGACCCAATCAGGCCACACCTAGTTCAGGTGGATGTGGAGATTTTGGTGGTTCATCTAGTTGCTTCAGTTCATTTGTAGAATTTCTTACAGTAGACCATTACCCTGAGGACACTACAACACAGGTATAAATATGCATCTACATGTTGAATTTATAAGAATTTTGATGAACATGTATATATCAAAGAAAAATTTGCAATACATTTTAACAATCAAACTGTTTGGTGTAAAAATGACACTAACAATGGGGCAATCATCCACTCCGAGAGTACATACATCAATACTAGTCCTAGTCGGCAACCCTTATGGGTTATTTTGATTTCAATTTTTAAAATTATATATGAAATAGTTTTTAACTTGAGTTTTAAATTTATAATTGAATCATAAACATATGTTTTAAATATTTATGTTGGTTTAGGGGAGTTAAACTTCCACATCAATTCCATTCGAGGGGTTGCTGAGCACTCCTCCATTGTTGAGCGTCATAGATCAGGGGTAGGTATATTTATATATTGTAAATTGTTTAACTTAAATTAGTATAGTTACAATTATGAATTTTGAATTCACTATATATCAAATGTGCATGAACACTTGTAAATATTATAAGTGTTAAATGTCTACATGTATGTCTAGGTTGATACGAAAATGAGAATGGCATTGGGAAAACATTAGATGTTGCAACTACTTGTGAGGCCTCTGAATTTCAGGTTATTTAAATAAATTTCTACACAAAATGCGCAAACTTGAATATATATATATTTTAACCCAATTCAAGTATATATGATTTAAATTTGATCTTGTAGGACTTTGTTAGTGTGACTTTCTTCCATGACTCAGTCATAGTTACACTTCCAGGAGGACATGCAGAGCAGGCTCCAAATATCATGGTAATTTAATTTTTTTATTATATTTAAAGTCAATTACAAATTATATATTTTGAATAACTTTAATTTTAAATTTTAAATTGAATATATATATATATATATATATAATATGAGCTAATACATGTTTTAAATTATTTTTCTATTATAGCATGAGACACATCTTGTAGTTGAGCATGTACAAATAGGTCTTGCAGTAGAGGGTGGACAACCTCAAAATACGATACAATTAAAATATGATAAATTATAAATTAAATTGAATTAAATCATTTTTAATTGTAGACTTACATCTAATTTCAACTTTCTTTGTCTTGTTTATGTAGATTGATTCAAAGAATTTAGAGGTTGGCTCAGGTGCACCAGAGCATCCAAACCTAGATATGATGGTAATTTAATTTTATGATTAATTATAAATTAAATTTTCATTAAATCATTTTTCATTGTCTTACATCTGATTTCATCATTCTCTTGTACAAAGTGTTTCAAGTCATCCACATAGTCCACATGTTTTGAAGAGGTCTCTTGATTATAGAGACGATGCATGACCTAAACATGATTTTATGGGTTATATTTGATTATTTCATGGACTACATATTTGGTTTCTCATTTACTGTATTGGAATTTATATTTCATGGGTCAAGTACTTTGTTGGACTTTAGTTCATGGGTTGTACTTTGATGGACTTTATTTCATGTGCTTAATATAATGGTTTCATGTACACTTAATATGTTGTAAATTATGGACTTTATTGTTGTTCAATTTTAATTTACACATGTACATTTATGCATTTTATGTTCATAGTCAAGACATTAATATAGGACAATAATGTGAAATTAAATATAAATATGCAGTTAAAATTGAAATTAATAGGAAATTTTCATATTTGTACTTTACAAATTTAGTCATCCTATGCATGATATGCATGATATATACATTCAATAATTAGTGATAATTAGTCAATGAACTCATTCAATTCACGCCAATCAATAATTAGTCAATAAATCATAATTTACAAACAAAATAAATCCATTTATATACCACAAAGGATGAAATTTTAAGAAATAAACAATACCATACAAGATTAGAGAACAAAAGCATTAATAATTTAGTGATTATACAATCAAATATAAAGTTTCAAAGTAGGAAAACATGCACATTTAACAAAAAAAAATATAGAATATTGATTTTGATACATAAAAGTACATAGAGTACATAATTGTGTATGTACATGTATTTGTAATGTGTACAAAATGTTTAATTTTGTAAGTATGTATGTACATATATGTCATCTCAAAACAATGTTTACAAATTTTGGCTGTCATCTCAAGAACATCTCAAACTCGTGCTTGAAATGTAGTAGGTCTTCATGCCACCTGAAATCAAAAAGGTATAAGCAATATCAATGAAATCATCAAAACATACATATTTTAATTTATATAAAACTATGTATATGAACACAACTCAAGTACCTGTATTTAAAAGTATTCCACACATGTGTGTAGGTTGAATCCAGGAATCCTCTCCTTTTTGTTTTAAAGTATGAGATCAATGCAATTATGGCTTAAGGATACAAAAAAGGATAATAAATCGATTTTAACTATTAATGTACAAGCAATATCAATATATAATCAAAACATGTATTTAAATATAATTTAACTAATAATTACCTATTTTTACAAGTATTCCATGTTGTCTAGGTTGAAACTACATGGACTAGATCCTTTTTGTGAATATGGCTTAAAGATCTATAAAAGAACAATTTAAATCAATTTCAACTAATAGCACACTTGAACAAACAAACATGTATTTAATCTATTTAAAAGGACAATATAAAACTAAAACTATATTTACTTATTCCATTGTACCATCTACATCCTCTCTTTTTTGTAATGCATCTATGATTGTCTCATGCTCTTCCATATAAATTGTCCATAGCACTTTATTTGTAGGTCTTCCCCAATACCAATCTAGTTTTATATTTATTGCCACCACCAAATGTGAATAGTGTATAATTTTTTTATCTGTTTCATAATCTTTGAATGTAGGTAGACCATTCTTCCTTGTTAGGTATTTTCATAGCCAAGTACCAACAAACACTACCGATCCTATTAGAAAAAATGAAAACCATCATCAAATGAGTTCTCAAAATTTTCTTAAGGGGATCAAAGAATTGTTCTAAAAATTTGCTTAAGGCGATCAAAAATTTGTTATCAAAATTTTCTTAAGGGGATGTCTTAAGGGGATCACCATACCTAGTGGATAATGATAGCCATTTCCATCTTCTCGAGGTGCTATTAACTTATGTTTAGTATCCACACAATGAGCCAACCAATATTTTGTTTCCTCTTCATTCTCCTCAGGTGCAACAACATACATATGTCTTGCAAACAAAAATTGATTTAATAACTTGCACATATCCATATAAATAATTTCGTATTAGAAAATAACTTAATAAAGTGAAATAAAATGAAATAAATTGAATTAAATTACCTTCTTGTACAAGGTTTGAAACATGATGATAGTCTTCAGATGCAAACACTTGATCATTTTCTTCAATAGTTCTTCCATATTGATCATGTTCTTGTGCAAGTTTCAATGATCTTTGCTCCCATTGTTCAAAAAAAATTGTATTTTCATATGCTTCCCAATTTCCTAAGATACAAAACTAACAAAAAATGCAAGCTCCCTTTTCGAGGTAGTCCATGTTCTTGTTTTCGAACTCCTAAATGAATGCAATTTAGTAGATCTACTAATTGTCTCACAATCAACTCTAGATAGAATGTTCTCTTCTTCAACCAACCAAAATAATCGACGAATTGTAGAGTACTCACTCGAACTAGGTAAAAATAATATTTTATAGCACCAATCCACAATCCCACATGCATCTTTAAATTTTATTGCATCCTCAAATTTTAATTGTTCTCTAACAAGAATTCTTTTGATGCATGCACTAGCTCCATAATTTTCTCCTTTACCATGCCCAAATTCAAAAAGCTCCATATACATTGGACATTAAGTTCCTTGTGAACCCTACTTAACCAATAGAACATTTGAGCATTCTTGAACTACCCCATACAATTATCTAACCATATGAGGTGTTATGTCATTTGGATTCCTCTTTCTCTTAAATTTCTATAAAATATATTGAAACAGTATTGAACAAACTCTGATGAGTGTAACAAATTGTCACTCAAATAAAAATGATACTCCCTCAAAAATTTTCTATTATCCTATGTGCTATCATCTACTTGTCTATAAACAATATGGACAAACATAGCTACTTGCACTGAATTATAATATTGTGATTGAATTTCCTCTTGCAGGGCTAGAGTATAATTTTCCACAAAATCAACCACTAAAAGTATAGTACCAATTGGAAATGTGTTTCTACATGCACAAAATTGGCCATCAAGCCATTGATCATGTTGAGAGTGCGTGTAATATTTTGGTACAATCTTATTCTTAAATTCACTCATGAATGCATGTACATTAACTTTTTATGTAACTAAATCACAATGCTTTCCTATTTTTCCATATTTTAAAGAATAGTCAACATTCTTAAATCTTTTAACATCTACTAATTTTTGTCCAAAATCATTATCAACAATTTCATGCATACAAATTCTTAAGAATGAAAGATTTTCATAGTTAGTGCATTGTCAAAAAATACAAGAAATTAAATAAAATAATTTACCATTAGATCTTTCACATAACTAACCTAATATAAACTCCCTTATTGTTTCAGGATGCATATTAATACCACATTCCTATATAATCATGTTACTATGCAAATTACAATGTATATATCGAAAAACATCATAAAAATGATGAAATTGAACATGCATTTTACAACAACAAGATATTTTCTACTTATTAATTTTTACATACCAGTGTTTACATTTTTCAAAAGACCTTTGACTTATTTTAATATTACCAGGAACACTAAATCACCACAAAATTTTCTATAAAATTTAGTTTGTGTTGTATCCAATAGGTGTTTTGGGTGAGGATCATGAACTTTGGACCCCACCCTTAATTTTAAAACATCTCTAGCATTAGATGATACCCTAGTATTATCATGCCAATATTTTTCAATGAATAATTTCAACATTCAATTTCATATAAGACCTCAGGAATCGACCATTGAAACTCCAATATTGGTTGATAGGATCATTTTCTCTACTTTCTATTTTTTTGCTGCTCTTAGCAATGTTTTAGGATGTATTTTTTATTTAAACTTCACTAATATTGATTAGAAATATTTTATTCAAAGTTGCTTTATTAACTATAGTACTTGTTTTTAATTAATGATAAACAAGTTTTGAAGGGAACCTTAAACCCTTTACAAAAAAGAAAGTGGTAGCAAAGATAGAACAAGAGGCTACCCAACCAAGCAACAACAAAAAAAAAACCAGCTGATTAACTAGCCATCAACAAACCATCAGACAACCAAAATAACCAAAAAAAAAAAACAAGGTTGAAAGGCTACTACAGTAATTCCTTGAGCACTTTAGCAACTACAATATCCTTGGCTGCTAGCCTGTCATGCATGTCCATGATTTCTTCAACATCCTGAGCGGGATCCTTCTTACCTTTCTTAGTTTTGCTCAGAGTACGAACACCCAGGCCAATAGCCATATCAACTGAATTCACCTCCAAAACAACAGCCTCCTCATGAACCAAGTTAGTATGAGCATCAAATAGACCCTTCCTGGTCAACTCCATGGCCTTTTGGTTAAGGAAAACAATACCCTCAACAGATGCCTCCAACTTCTCCTTGCTTATATTAATAAGTGTGTCCAAGTCCCTTTTGAGTTACCTATTTTGACATTCCAACACCACTACTCTTAGGTTCAAGTCATTCTTCAATGAAGCAAGCTCATCCACTAGACCACCCACATTAGTATTTAGGGATCTAGAAAGCCCAAAAATAGCTTCCTGCTCCTTAAGGCTACAAAGAGTAGAGATCTTGCATCTAGATATTGTATCATGCTTATTATGAAGATCTTGAATTTCTTGAACCAACCACATAAGCAGATTGAAGGAGATATCAGCCCATTCTTTGACAAGGCCTGACACCTAAGAGAACTCCATTGCACCCCAAAAAACACCCTTGCCTTGATGTGACCCTGTTGGGGGCTCCTCAAATGACACATCCTTAGAAACCATTTTAGCCTTCCCTTTAGAAATAGGTTCCCCAATAGAAACATCCAAATTAACCACCGAATTTTCCTTGTCGTCCACAAGGGACCCACCAATACCCAAGTTCTCCCCTTGAATATTTCTAGCCACCTTCTTCTAATTAGCATCCTCCACCTTGGCACAGGTCTTCGCCTTCTTACTAGTAGAACCACCCTTCAAACCCTTCAACTTATGCTTAGCATTTAGAGCTATGGAGGAAGATGGCTTCACATCACCCATCGAAGGGGTATAGTCCAAGTTAGTATCATAGCCATCCGACCACCCTTCAAACTCCAAAGCTTCAAAATCCTGAATCTCTTGAATCCTACAATTCCCACTACCTTTCCTCTTCTTTTTGGAAATAGGGGTTCTAATAATGCAATTAGCTTTCAAAAAATCCACAATGAGAAGCATTAAACCTTCATGTAGGTAAGGATTCCTGGGGTTTCTTCTAAAATTTGAAATACCCTCTTCCAAGGAACTCAACTGATAGAAGGGAAATGAAACCAACTTACCATGGTGAAAGTGGTTTAGAAGGACAAAGTGATGTCCATAGAGTGTTGTGAATCTACCATCAAGTGTAAAGTAGTGCATCATAGCCACCACTACCTCCCACCAAATAGGTTTAATCTGTATTCTATCATAACTTCCACAATTCAAATGGACCATCCTAGCCCTTTCCCTGTCACAAAGGAAATTATTCCTTGCATTTTGAGAAATTTTCTTATCCCTGTAGAAATTCCTCCCAACCATGGACAAACCTATAACCTCAGTAATAAAATCGTCATTGATAGTATTATCTCTACCAAACATACTAACCACACGGCCATGCCAGGTTTCAACAAACTCCTTAGACATTGAGGGTTCAAAACCCTTCAGACACTCTAGGTAAGGAGTAACACCACCATTCTATAGAATTTCCCAAACCCAGGGATTAGCATTTGTTTCCTCAAAAGACAGAGGCTCTATGTGACACCTATCCCCTCCCATCATTGAGTTTCTAACAAAGAACAACCAGAACACAGTCGAAGCACAAGCCAAAAAACCACCCAGAAAGTGTGCGATGCACTTGAAAGTATTTTGAGAGGAGGTAAAAAATAGAGTACTAAGACAACTCACCACCAGGAGGCAACAATTTCCAATGATCACCCACTATGCGAAAAGTCCCATCAAACTGCAAGCTTCATAATATCCATGCAACCCCAAGATCAAGGAGGTGGGTAATAATAATAAATTAATGGATCTCATTAATAATGAGGTTTTCCCTCCCTGCACGAACTAGCTAATGAAACCCCATAATTAGCCAACCAATTGGAAACAACATTAGCTTCCCTATAGGATGGGAAATGTAAATTTCTTCAAATTACTCACAAAAAGAAATGGCATCAGATATAAAATTGTTGATAGACCGTGAAGGAGAAGACCTTTGTTTAAGGAAATTCACAATATTTAACGAGTCATCTTTGATCCATAGTTTAGAGACCCTCAAGTCCCTAGCCATCTTGATGCTATGATAGGTGGTAGTATATTTAAGTATAGCAATTGTTATAGCATTTCTTGTTGCATTTTTATCTTCAAATCGACTATTTTTCCCAATAGATTGAATGGAACTAGCAACAATAGACATAACATGTTTTAATGATTGATCTTTTCTTCTTGGTTTAACAAAAAAGCCTAAATTTTTCATTATTTTCCTCATTTTTTGCATTCTCATCAATTGTATCATTAGTTAACATTGAAATGCAAGTTTTTTACGACAAAATATTTTTTTGTATATTCTATTCACATGTGTTCTTATTTGCCTCCAAGAAATATTACCAAGAAGATTATCCAAAACATCACTTTCAATTTTTAAAAAAGTATTTTCATTAAATTCAACATCACATTCTATATTTTCATTTTCATTTTTAACTTCAAAACGATTTACATTTTCATCAACAAAACGGTTTTCACTTTCATTTTCATCAACAAAATGGTTTTCATTTTCATTTTCAACAAAATATTTTTCATTTTCATTTTCAACAACATTTAAATGATTTTCATTTTCAATTTCTAATTTATTTTGAACAAATTCTATAAAACTTTCATCTCTTCGATTATTATCAATGTCAACATCGTTAAGTCCCGCATCTTGTAAAACTTCTACAAACAAATTTTTCATTTCACTAAAATGTGGATTTGAAGACGTACCTAGACTTATGCCTATTGAAACATTCTCCATAGCATTGAAAGAGGGATTTGAAGACATTCTAGGACTTGTTTGTATAATCATATTATTTTCCAAATTGACTTCTTGCAAATTAGCTTCGTCTAGAACCATGGTCTCCTCAATGTTTTCATCTTAAATAGTTGTGGAGCTGGATGTTGCACCATCATTCATTGATTTAATTCTCGTTCTTCTTTCTCTTTCTCTTTGTTTCTCCTTGTCTCTCTTTTCTTCAATTTCTTCAGGAGTCAATGTCTTCCTATCTTCCCTCTTATTACGAGCTTGTGAACCCATGATTATAAAATTCTCAAGCACAAATGAATGTCAATAGTGAATTTCTTTAAAAAAATCAATCCAAATTGCAAGTTGAAGACCTGTAAGGTCAAAATTCTTCCTCATGTGTTCCTCAAAACAAGTAGAAAACTAACACAATTCCACTTAAAAGACTATTTATACTTGATGCCTCCTTTCAAAAATTCAATCCAAATTGCAAGTTGAAGACCTATAAAAACAAAATTCTTCCTCTTTTGTTCCTCCAAATGAGTAGAAAACTAACACAATTCCACTTCAAAAACTATTTACATGATGCCTCCTTTGAAAAATTCAATCCAAAATGCAACTTCAACACTTGTAGAGAAAAAAATTGATGAAAAATAGCCCAATATGTCATAGTCAGTCGTACATGTGAAGTTACATACTTCACAGTAAATTTTTTCCAGCAAATTAAAAAAAATAGTAAAAAAGAAACGAGATCCCGTTTATAAGACGAGATCCCATTTCATAATCGGGATCCCATTTCCCAATATTAAATGTGGGGACTGTTGACATGGAAATGAGATCCCATTTATAAAATGGGATTTCATTTCTATGTCGATGGTTGCCACATTTTATATTAGGAAATAGGATCCCGATTTACAAAATGTGATCTAGTTTTGTAAACGGGATCCCATTTCTAAAAAAATGAAATTCTCCTTGCTTTGTGGTTGAGCTTTTGGCTTGTATTCTAGTTTGGGAAAAGCATTGGGAATCCAAACCTAGGCCTTCAACCTAGTTGACCTGCAAGTTGAAGGTCCTAACAATGTCAAAGAAAAATAGTGAGTTTGGACATATGGCTAACAACTTTTTTTGAAGATTTTTTTGACAAAATTAAAACTCATTATAGATGAGACAATGCAGATTCTAAATGTGGAATTTTTTATAATTGGATTATTTTTTCTATTTTTTAATTAATTTCTGATGAAATTGATCCATAAACTTTAAATATCAGGGTGTTTTACTATTTTAATGACTTTTTATTAAAATAATGTTTTGGAAAACGAATTGCATGAGAACGCACCTCAAACAATTCTTTTCAATTAAAAAAATTCAAAAAATGATAAGTTTAGGTCATCTTATGTGTGACATACATGAGGATTTTTCAAAATGACAAATATGGCTAGTAAAAATTTAACAAAAAAAAAATCAATAAAAAATTACAAAAAATTAGCAAAAACGTGCTTCAATGAGTTACAAATATTTTCCCAAAAGGATTTAGAAAAATACAATAATTTAGGTCAAAATATGGATGACGTACACGTGCATGGTATGATAAAAAAAAGTGACTTTTAAACAATCGTTTTAGAAACACCTATTGAAACTCAATTTGTATCATCTGGGTATTGAAATAAATTACATATTTGGAAACTAGACTTTGAGTACTACATTTTATGATGAGTGACTTTTTTGAAGATTCCATCTCTAAGTGCTTCAAATTTTAAGGTCAAATGTTTCAAATTCTGAAAATCAGGGAAAACACTTCACTTATTGGCCAAAAAGTGGACTCAACTCCTTGCCAACACCCAATGATATTTTAATTTTGATCTATATACATGACTATATAACACAAATCACATTATCTTCATCAAATAACATTTATTCTTTGGCCACAAAACTAAACAATATCAATCTTGATTTATTATTTATAGTGCATTCTACTTTTTATATAATTAATATTACCTAATTTAATACACTCCACTCTATTTTCCCATTCAATCTAAAATTATTTATGCTTGATTACTCCATTTACTTAATTAACCTAGATTACCCATAAACGAATCTCTTATTTCATTTTAAATAGAAGATCAATAAATTTTCTTGGAAGTTGATTGTTTTTGGTTGTAGGTTAAAGGGTACTATTTCATATTGTCCTCCAATAAATGTTTTGTTATGGTTGGCCTTTACCAATAAACTCTAAGTGTTGACCTCTTAGGTGGTTGATATGGGGACCACTTAATCTGTCTAGCTTATTGTTCATCATTCTCATGTATCATTCACATTCAAATTGTTCCCACATAGTCACATTGTTTCACCACATGAAAAAACATATGTTTTGGACAACCCAATCAATCATTTATCAGTGCACTCCTAGCTTATGCAAAAATGAGAGATTTGTAATAAGGTATGGGAATCCATGAAAGCATAACAAAATGGGGATTATTTAGATATTACATTTGGAAATTCTTTGGTAGACATGTATGCAAAATTTGGATGCATAGATAGGCACATGAACTATTTGATAAGGTGCCTCAAAGAAATTTGGTGTCATGGAATGTCATGATTGCATGATATATAAAAAATGGATTTGTTAAAAAGGCTTCAAAAACTTTCAATAAAATGCAATTGATATGTGTAAAGCTAGAATCCACAACCTTTGCTAGCATCCTCCATACTTGTGCCAAAATGGGAGCTTTGGAACATGGTACACAATCAATCAAAGGATAAAAGACAAATGGATTTTGTCATATGTATGGAAATCCATAAAATATTAATGGAAGGGTATTTTTGTGAAATATTAAATTATTGGAAATCCTCTAGTAGACATATATGGAAAATGTGGAAGCATAAAAAAGGAATGTAAATTGTTTGACAAAATACCTCAAAGAAATGTGGTCTCATGGAATGCCATGATTTTAGGATATGTGAAATGTGGAACCATAAACAAAGCATGTGAGATGTTTAACACAATGCACCTCAAAGAAAAGTGTTATAAAGGTTCCCCTAATTGTAGATTATTCACAAAACCAAGTTTTTAAATGGATTTAGGTAACTTTTAAGAAAATACAATTGGAAAGTGTAAAGCCAAACTTTGCAACCTTTTCTAGCATCCTCCTAACTTGTGCCAAAATTGGAGCTTTGGAACATGGTATGGACATCCATCAAAGCATAAAGGATAGAACAATCTTTTTAGATGTTGTAGTTACAACTATAATCTAGTAAACATGTATGCAAAATGTGGAAGCATTTGGCAAGGGGTTTGAAGTGTTTTAAGACCACATTTCATACTTATTTACAAATAATTATACATCCTAATTCTATTCTTTATTTCTCAAAAAAATTACCATTGTTTTATTTATTATCTATTCTACCCTTTTTTTTTAAATTCATGCGATAGAGGCAAGGTTGCAATTTACAAGTGTGATACCTCTTATAAAAATCATCATTACCCATATTGAGGGATTAGAGATATTACAAGGTATATGATATATTATCCACACTCATGCCCCTTTATAGTCCAGTTCTCATACCTTTACCCCTCTCTTCTAGCCAATCTCTTATTTTTCCCACCAATCAATATTCCTTCACCTAAATTTTCTTGTCTACTCCTCATCTAACCCACATTCCTGCTCTCTCTCTCTCTCTCTCTCTCTTTGCATTCACCCTTTTATCTATAATCATATCCCTTTAAGCAAGTTATTTAAATCCTACCCCTATGTGCCACCCTCCCAACCATTACCTTTCACTTATCTTTCTTGATCCTCTCTTATCGATATTCACTCCCTCTCCTATCCTACCCTTAACCTCACAACCCTTGTCACACTCTTTCATACATAAAAAAATTAACATCTCTTACCCTCAACATCCCAACCTATGACCATAACTCTATAATTTACCATCTAGTTCAAGAAATTCCAATAATGTAATGCTATCTATTATCCCATCATCTTCTACCCTAGGGGATGGAACCTTAAACCTCCTCCACAACATAATATATTTGGCTATAATAAATCATCCACAAGAACCATAGTTCATCATGCTAAACATTGGCATATATGTATAATTGGATAAGTGATCCTAAGATACACATTCAATCCCTTATATAGATCAATGTGTGTTGATTATAACTTTGATGATCAATTCATAGCTAAGATTTGTCTTTATTCATCAAGGAAAAAACCTTCAAATGGTTCTATGATTTATCTACCTATTCTATGGGTTCCTTCCTCTATATTACTTATCTTTTCATGGAACACATTCAAGTCAACATAGGACTATAGGTCAGTTTCATCAATATTATACACTGTAATGAAGGCACAAATGACAAGGTGGTGGATTTTATCTTCTATTATTAATTCCTTTCATGGATCTCCTATCTTCTTGAATCTAATATCAAGAGAGTATTTATTAAGAATATTTTCCCAAAGCTTTACAATCAAAATATCTAGCACAAATATCCAACTTTTATAACACTTTGTACCACCTTGTATGATTATACATCTAGGTGATATATCACCCTAAGGTCATATCTTTGACTTTGATGCCTCTATGTTTTAACCCCATCCTCTTCTCAAGAAACTAATAATTCTAAAAAGAAGAACAGGGTATGTGCAGGATCATCATGGAAAAAATAGGCCCTTAAGTGGCAAAAAATTTAGAAAAATCAGAGTTAGCCAACTTGACATAAAAATTTGAATAAATTATCTATATTATTTCAAAAATATGTAAGAACAGAATCTATAGAAAATTGAATGTAGTTTCTAAACTACTAGGTTTATTTCAAAAAAAAAATCTATTTGGTGAAAATTTGAAATTTCAATGCAGTAGTACTTAAATTTCAGGGAAAAAATCAGAAGTAGGTGTCTATCTGACCACCCTAACCACAATAAAATGATAATATTTTAGATATAAGTAGAGGACTCATGTCCCGATGTGATGTATATTTTTTTGTAATTTTTTCCAAGTAAATAATTAATTATGAATTTTTTATTACAAATTTTGAAAATATAAAAAACTCATATGTCTGACCACCTTAACTTGGTCAAAACTTCATGAAATTCAAATTTTATTTTTTCAATCCTATAGTATGCGAAGCATATAATGTGACACATGTTTTGGATTCAAAAAATGTGATACTGTTTGAAAGCTATAGATGTTTTTCAATTATCCTATCAATCAGGACTTTAGTCATAATTTGAATAGAAAATGAATAATAATTACTTATTAAATTCAAATTGAAGCATAATTTATATTGGTGGAAAGCTAAGAATCTCCTTTTAAAAGCCACATACCCTTCATATTGCCACTTTTTGGCCCATCATGATCCTGCACATACCCAACACCAATCACTTATAATTTTCTCCTTAATCTAACTCTAAAAACTAACTAAACTAATCAAATTTCCTTTACCCCTTTTCATCACCTAAACTTACTATCTCCATTCACAAGCTAACTCTAATTGGATGAAGCTAGAAAAAACCTAGCTCCATCTTTCATGAGTTTCTTTGAAAAATACTATCCAACTTCATCCTATCCAACTCTTGAACCCCAACCTTTTCTTATTTTACCAAATTTACCAATTATTTTTAGTATATAGACCTATTTTTCTATGAATCATGTCTTATTATTATCCTCTCCTTTTTTTTCTTAAAATTAGCTCTCTTTGGAATTCCTTATCACCAAATAATGTTCCCTTTTACCCAAAATATTATTTTTTCATCTTCACTTCATAATATTATCCTAGGATATGCTTCTATTAATCCAAGCCTATTAATTATTGAAGTTATTTTTTTTCTCTTTTCTTAAGTTTCTACATGGCGGGTTTTTCTTGAATTTTTCCTTTTTTTCTCCTTTGTATTATTTTCCAATTTCTCTTTTGTCAATGATGATTCTCCTATTCTACATTCATTTTCTATATTTGATTATTTTTATCCTCTATTTTAGTTACTCATTACTACTTTAGCATCATTGGTTACATTTAGACTAGACAATTATTCATTTTCTTATCAATGGTGCCAACACATTTTTATAGAACTAGTAAAATTGGGACAACTATTAATATCATGTGATTTATCACTATAAAAATAACATGTGAATTTTCCTCCTTTTTTCTTTTTCACTCATTAGCATAATGTCCTAGTTTACCATATTTATAATATTTTGGCCTTTTGGTCCTTTCTTTGATAGCTCTATTATTATCATGGTAGCCTCCCCTACCACCTCCTCCTCAATAGTTATCATGGTATCTCATGGAGGATCATTTATCTTAGATTTGTGGTACCATATAGTGTATATTGTTAGTTGTTCTTATACTTTCTCTTAATTGAAGTTCCCACTACCCATGTTCCAAATAAACATTGAATGCTCTTATATCTAAACCCTATGTTCTATCCATACCCATATCCAAAAAATCATATTCTTCTTCATGAAGTAACATTGGGCATCTATTTGTGTGAAGTAACATTGGGAACCTATTTATGTCTTGTTTGTCCCACTTTATACTTTACAATATATACTATATTCCTAGAGAATTTCCCAAGTTCCCATCTTATTATGGTAACCCTCTTCATGCCTTTGATTATCAAACATTCATTCCTTAGATGTTATTCTCTATTGTAATTATTTTAAACCAAAATTTTCTTCTTCTAGTGGTAGAGAAGTCTCATATTTCTTACCTTTCATTATAATTTATTACTTCAACATTGTGTTGTCCAACTCTAATTAAAATTATCAATTTCATCCTTTCCTACTAAATCATTCTTCCTTATCTTTAACTAGCATTATATTATGGTGATCAATTATACTACATCCTTATAGGAAGAGGATATCTTCTCTTCTATTTCTGCTATAATGTGAGAGGTTAACCCTAAAATAAAATACTCAATTCATTTATTTTATATCAAGGCTTCTTCTAGTTTTCTAACCATACTTTTAAATCATTGTTCATAATATTTGATTGATTCCTCCTTACTTTTTTTCATCTTCTATATTTTATTTATGTTTTTGGTTCATATATTAGGTGAATAAAAATGGGTTAGGGATCATTAATGTGGGGTGTCTAATACTAGAAGAAAAAATAACAAGGGAAATAAGATAGTAGACTTTCAAGGTTTAGAGATTGGTTTTAACACATACCTTATACCTTTTTGTATGATGGTAGGAGTAATTCTACAAGTATGGGTTTCACAAGGAGGAAGGGAGATGGGAAGTGGGTTGAGGGAAATCACTAGGGAAAATACTAAAAGACCAAGATTTTGAGACTTAAAGGAAAAGTGGATCCTCAAATTAGGAATTAAGGATGGTGAATACTCGATGCTAAAGGATAGAAAGCATGGAAAAATGCAAGTGGAGAATAATTAAGGTTCATGGATTAGTTTTATAGCTTAAGAAGTACATGATTATATGGAGACCTAAAATCCTAAGGCCATGTTATCACAGAATCTAGCAGTGCTCGTTCCACAGATAACCCCCCTATGAAAGTTATCTGTTTCATAGGTTCATGATGTTCAAGCATGCAAAACGAGGTGATTTTCAATCCACCTCAAAGTGCATTCCAAAGTCTCAAACAACCCGTTTGAGCATCCCTCTGTGTTCGTCTAGTGAAGACCTTTGAAATGAGTATCTTCATGAGCTCTCATTTTTTATACTTAGTAAAATTGTGAAAAGCGCAAAAGCTCCAGAAAAAAGTGCTCTAACATTTTGAAGAAAAAAGGCTAAGTATAAAAAGTGCAAAGGTGGGGTTTTTCAGTGCATTTGCACTTAAGTGAAAATTCAACTTGGTGCAAGGGCACCAATTTTTAGCGCCCTTGCACCAAGTCTCCACGCTTAGCCATTTTTGAGGCATGGGCGGTGATTTTTGTCTTTAGTGCACTTTTCCTAGAGTTTGTGCCATCGTCTTCTAGGACTCGCATACAATTCCCAAGCAGTATTTTTATGCACCATTACACTCAAGTTTTTCTCTAACTCCAAATACTCAAGTGATGTTTTTTCCCGCCATTGCACTCATTTCTCAGTAATTATGAAACTAAGTGTTAGGGTGTTGTTTTTATGCGCCTTGACACATTTTAGTAAAGTTTCATCCTAAGTGAAAGGGCGTTGATTTTCAGTGCCCTTACACCTGAAGTCACTTCTCAAAGTGCAAGGGCACTGATTTTTCAATGCTCTTACACTTTTGGCAGTTTTTGTTTTCAACATTTCCAAATCACTCTATCTTCGCTTTGAACCACGTTTCTTCACTTTCGCATCATTTTTTGTGCCTCATCGCTCGCTTCACACTTGCTCAACATCCTTGCTCGCTTCAAGCATCCCAATGATACTTTTTCATCTAAAATGTGTTGATTCACCATCTTTGTAGTTCCTTTTCAGATGTCATCAAGTGATCTTGAAGGTGACATCTTTTGATCTAGTGAACTATCCCAGATCTACAAAGAATCTGTCATGTAGCAAGTTGAGGATGCAAGCTTTTCAAAAGCCTCAATTCATATCATTTGTGATACATGACTGACACTTGATAATCTCAAGACGCATCTTCGCAGGTGCAAAAAGGTTCACTCATCTGCCATGAGATCAATCACCAAAATTCACACCATTGTGGATTACACTGTTGGTCCAAATGAGATGTTCATGTAGGAGACCAGGAAGAAGTATGAAGACTTCCATGCCCAAGCAAGGAACCATGAAGATTCCTGATCTCCAATGTTGAAATTTTTGATGCTTCTGTTTATGCATCTTATAAATAGTTGGTGACATCCTAAATGTCTTTTCTAAAAATGTAATTACACTAATATTTGAGATGTAGTTTCATGAAGATGAATTATATTTTGACTTAGTCAAAGTTAGGTGAGATTTTCCTAAATTAGCTCACCTAAATTTCCTAATTTTTCTCATCCCTCCCTTTTATAAATAAGAGGGATTTCTATTGTAATTTTTACCTTTAATATTTTACAACGAAGTGTTTCCCTTTTTGAAGCACATTTGTGAAACTTTGTGCTGATATTTTGTGAATGAAATATGATCAATAAAGAAGAGAATTGCAAACCAGACTTTGTGTTGGATTCGATAATCTTGTGGATTGATCTTATTGGTAGTGGTCAGTAGATGAGATCTGAAGGGCTTCAAGTAATTTATTTAAACTTTGTGTTACATTCCTTATTTGAATTTATGTTTATGTTTAGAAACTTTTGTTGAAATATCTACAAGACTTTGTGCTTGTAATCATTCATATTACTTGAGGAATTGCTACATCTAAGAATACTTTGTGCTTCTAATGCAATAATCGATACATCTCTCACAGATCCATCAGCAAAAAATCTATGGAACAACTTTTTGCCTTCATGAGCTTTCCATTTTCATTTTATTGTTATTAATAATCATACCTAGTATCTCTATGCTTTGCTTTGAAAAGATAGAGGTATTGGGATTACTACTCAGTTTTAGTTTGAGGTTATCTTGAATTAGGACTTCCAACTATGAAGCATTGTAAAAGATCTTCTATGAAAAAAGAGAGAAGCACAAATGTGACACACCCCCCCATTTCATAAGTACAATGTACATTGTGTAAATAATTTATTAGTTTTACTGTAGCTTCTGTTAGTAGTAAGAAGGGTGCCTCCCCTTTTTGAGAGGAGAGATTTTATCTCACATAGTTGTTGTTGAAGTCTAGGTTGTGTAATCTATTGAAAAGATGATTACATAATTTTCACCCAACAAGCCAAAGGAAAAGACAAAGTAGGAAGTGGAAGCATGGGTAAAGCCATGATAAAGTACCTAGGTAATGATAAGTATAAAGAAAAACAATCAAAGGGTATGTGCAGGATCATGATGGGCCAAAAAGTGGCAATGGGGAAAAAATTACATTTTTCATCGACCCAAAAATGCAAAAATGCCAAGTTGACCTTTTTGTGGCTTGGGTGTCAGTACACACCTCCAAAGCAATGCCCAAACCAAGATCTCCATATTGAATATTCAATTTGAGGCAAATATATATATATACATATTTATGGCCTGTTAAAATCATTTCACATTCACAAACAGGCCATGGGCACACAGTGAGGAGGTTCTCTACATAACAGATACCTGATTTAGCCAATACCCATTTTGAAAAGGTTAGATTTTAGTTTTTTCTTTGCTTTGATCAAATTTTGAATTATATTTGTATAATTTCAATTAGTTTTTTATGGATTTTTTTCAAAATAGGGTTTTTGATTGAATTTTTATGAAAAATTTGAGTTTAGAATGGATTTTGATTAAAAATGAATGTTTTTTATGGATTTTGATTAAAAATGAATGTTTTTATGGATTTTGATTTAAAAATAGTGTTGTTTATGTATTTGTATTAAAAATTAGAGAATTTTATAGATTTTTGTTAAAAAGTAGGGTTTTTTTTGGTTTTTTTTTTTAACTAGGGTATTTTAATAATATTTTCATTTATACTATCTAATTTCAATTAGATTAATTAGTTTTTAACTTTAATCAGGCATTATGGCTATTGAGAATGAAAATGCACAAACTCCAAATGATCCACCAGCTGAGAATGAAAATGCACAAATGCCAAATGCTCCACCACCTCTGCAACCATCAATTGAAGAATTAATTGGTGAAAAATTGCAACAATTAAAGGGAATTTTTGAAGTTTATAAGAGAATCCCTTGATTATTCGAGATGTCAAACACATTGAAGGAATAATTAAAAATATAGAAACCCTCTCCACCCAACATAATGTCTTTCATTCGCGGTGAGAAGACATGAGGGAATATTATGCATGTGGATTGTCTTATGATGATGTGAAAGATCTCAGAATAACCAAAGCCCAAATAGCCTCTTTATTTGTTAACCCCCACATTGGTTTTCTAGTTAATGTTAATAAACCAAAACTTTCTATAAAATGGTGCATGCATAGGGACATTGTAGATAACTTTTGGAATCATTGGTGTATGGTTTTTGATAAATCACTGAACAAAAATTGTGATATACCATTTTACTTTATTAAAAAAATATATGTTCAGTTTGTGTTAGGGAATCATGTCAATTACTTTGACATTAAACCCTTCTAGGGCATTGGTGGAGGTATGCCCCAAGATAGACCAGGGGTAGTTAGAGTAGTCTCATGCGGCCACACAGACTATCCAAGCTATTCACTCTTTGAGTGGTCTTTTGGTTTCGCATGCTTCTATAGTAGCTCAGCCACATTCTGGTGATGTTGGCGATGGATCAAGTGTTGTTGTGTCATTCTCATTGGGTCCACATATTTGTGTGCCACATACTCGCTCCATGTGCTGCCAAATATGCTTGGGTCCTCTTGCACAACCTGCCAAACATCCCTTGGACACTTCTGATTATGACCTCCATAATGTGGACATTATAGATCAGATGTAGGGGAGTGGAGCGCACCTTATAGAGTCCTCTCCTGCTAGAGAGGGGGACATTGGAATAGTGACACAGTTAATATTTAGGTTGTAAATTCATAACTTGCATTTGTTTTTAAATGAATATTAATAAGAGATAGTATAATGTACTAATATTTATTTACATGGTCTATTTAATTGTTGATGTTTGAGGAGGAGCTCACACATGTGACTAATAACACCCTTAGGGCCATTTCATTTGGCCTTGGCATGCACACAATATATATTTTCACACTCACTCGTTTACATTTTTTTATTATATACTTTCTTGTCATTTGAATTGTCATTAATGAAACTATATAATAACTTATATGTTTATCTTATTTTCCTCTTGTAGGAAATACCTAGTGTGAGTGAGGTGCAACCTTGTCCAAATTATGGAAGTGCAATGTTAGATAAGGGGAAGGTAATTGAACTCAAATTTAATTGAATTAAGAATTTTAAGATCTTATATTGATTATACATACATCGACATAGATTGGTAGTTTCATATGTACTTGTCATTTTTATGTATAGGTAGTTATGAGATATACATCATTGTTGAAAAGTGCAAGCAAGATGCAGCCTTGTCTAGATTATGGAAGTGTAATGTTAGATAAGGGGAAGGTAATTGAGCTCAAATTAAATTGAATTAAGATTTTTAAGATCTTATATTGATTATACATATATCGACATATATTAGTAGTTTCATATGTACTTTCCATTTTATGTACATGTAGTTATGAGCTATACGTCGTTGTTGACAAATTCCACAACACCTGAAGGAGTACATATTGGAACACTTGAAGGAGTAGGTGTTGAAACACCTCAAGGAGGAGGTGTCAAAACACCTAAAGGAGATAAAGAAAAAGATCATCCTAAAGAGGTATGTGTTTATTTTATTTTTTGTTTGGTATTTATATGTTCCTATTACTAACAATTGTATGCTAACTTGGATCAATTTTATGTTTTTGTTCACATATATAGATTGACATTACAAAAGTTGGTTTGGTCAGTTCTTTCAGAGGGGCATATTCTAGGACTCCTGACCCTTTGAAGGGACGAATATTTTAGGTAATCAAGATTACAATTTTAGAGTTCAATTATAATTCAATTTATTATTGATTTTGATGTCAATTATTCGATTTTAAATCATATAGTATAACTAATCTCAATTGCGGTTTGAATTTTTCTTGTGCAGCTACCTTTAGAGCCAATGAGTGCTACAATTAAAGAGGCTCCATTTTGATGATCCACTAGTATTTTAGGACGAGATAGACATTTTGGCATGTAAATTTTGAATAGACATCAAGATGGCATATGCCACATTTTGTAAAACTTTGTTTGAGTTGATGTTGATGCCATTTTTGTATATGGAGACACACTCAAGATTATTGGATAATTTGATATATAGAAGTTGAAAATCAAATTTTAATTTCTTCCTCATGTGCATGATTAAACTCTTTGAAAATTTAATCAAGTGAGCAATGGTTAAATATCAATGTACAAGAGCATGAAAAGAATGTTTGTATTATGTAGTTTATATTCATATCACTGATTACATTACATTGCACATCTTTCAAACTCAAAGCATTATTTCACATTGCATAACTAACAACTAGATGCTAATAGATGAAAAAATTTCAATTACAATATAGTTTTTACAAAGTCAATCTAAGTAGTTATGCAATTACTTCACATTACATAACTAATAACTAGGAGCAACTGTCAATTTCATTTTCTTGTCATGGAATTTTATGAGACCAAATTTCTTTGAGGCATTTTTTCAAACAATTCATTGCCTTGTCTATGCCACCACATTTTTCATACATGTGTACAATGCTTTTTATCAAACAATTCACTGGCTTGTTGTTATGGCTAAAATCCTAAAACAAGTGCTTTCAAACAAGCTATGGATTGATGCAGAGTGGGAGTGAAAACATATGTGAAAACTACCCTTGACTCCTTTGGACCAAATTTGAGAACCAATAATATACCCCTCTCCTAGGCTAGTGAAATAGCCCTCTTTCACAAAGTGAGTGCCCTTTAAACACTTGATCTTCACAAGAACACCCCAAAAAATCTTGAGTTGTGTCATAAAACAACAAATTCTAAGATTATTCTACACCTATAGGTCCTTTAGCAGGATGTCCCATGAAACTGTTTGTTTACCATGCAAATGCATAAGGTTTATTGAAAGTCTTGCTTGCACAACTCCCCCGACCATGCCATCAACTCAGACACCTCTCTTGTGACCCCAATATGCTTAAACGTTAAAGATATTCCCCCACTCTCATTGATTTTAACAAACCCTAGGCTAAAATCTTCATTTTCATGCAATTCAAGCAATGATTTGCTTTGGAAAATAACTCCAAGAATCACAAATCATTTCCCATTTCTTAAATGGACCCGCACACATTGAAATCACATTGTACGTATCCTCTCCACCGAGCCACATGAAAGGTACAATAGGTGGAGGGCTTCAATAATTCATAATTTACACAAAAATGCAAAATCTGGGTTCACTACTCACCTTGAGAAAACTTGGCACAAAACTCACAAAAAATGAAAAGAAAGCACTCAAACCAACTTTAAAGGGGTCTCGGGCCTACTTCCCCCAAAATGATCTTATTGACTCTTCACAAAATTATATTCATCAATCCCCAAAATGACTTCCTCAACCTTTTTTAAGACTCTCCCCCACACAAAACAACTGACCAACTCCCAATAATTGACTTACAAACTAAGTTACCTATTCGGGTTTAGGGGTTTGGTTCTCTAGTTTGGCTAAAAAAAATTTGGGGGTGGTTCAATTCGTTTTGGGTTCGTTAGTAAAAAAACCATGTAAAAATAAAAAAATATATATATGCAACATAGAAGCATGAAATAGGATTAGAATATCACACAACATCATATAAACAACAAAACCACCATAAAATTGAATGTCATTTAAAACATGCATGATAAATATTCATCGTTGAAACTTGAATTGTGGTAGCTTGATATACAGAGTCTATTGATGCCAAGGTTCAATTTGTATGATTTTGAAAAAAGAAGCCAATTGAGTAGGTTGTCAACATTCTTTAGAAATCATAAGAATTTATTTAGTACACTAGCCATTTTTATGTCTTCTTGCAATCTCAAACGCTAAATCTATGAAGAAGTTAACTCTGCTACCCACTAGTTTCCATTAAAAATAAAGCAACAAGCTATGGTCTCATGGCTTTTCTCACACGAAAAATTAGTGTTGGAGTTCAGTTGGAGGGTGAAAAACTACTTGTAACTACATAAATAAATCTTTTTCTACAACTTGTATGATGTAACCAACTATTCCATCATGTCCATATGGTTATGTTTAGGTTAGGTATGATCCCCTTTCACACCCAAATCAACCGAAACAGTTTGAGCTACGTTCAATCAGCAAAATCCCTTAAGAGTCCAAAGTGCAAAAGGGTAACAATCTTTGACGGACTGTTTCTCAGAAACTGTGATTCCTACACAAAAAAAAAATTAGGCTATGGGATCATGTTGGTCCCCTCTACAATAACCTCTCTTGGTTTTTGCTATCTTGGAGGTGTTTTCCCGTGGTGGCAAGTTTTCAATTGAGGGAAAAGTTGTTAGATGCAATCAGTGTAAAGTTGCAAAGTGGTGCAAATTTCATTCAACAACTCGTACGACCAAACATATTATTCCAACATGTCTGGATGGGTACGCTTCCACTAGGGATGGTCCTCTTTTGAACCCAAATACGCTGAATCACTCTGAGCTACATTGGATTAGCGATTTCCCTTAAGAGTCCAAAGTGCTAAAAGGTAAAAATCTTTGAAGAGCTATTTCTAAAAAACCATGATGTTTATAGACTCTCCGTTTGAGGCTATGGGATCATATTTGACCCATCTACAATAACCTCTCTCAGTTTTTGCTATCTCAGAGGCGTTTTCCTATGGTGGCAAGTTTTCAGCTAAGGGAAAAGTTGTCAAATGCAAGTAGTGTAAAGTTGCAAAGTGGTGCAACTTTCATTCAACAACTCTTACGACCAAACAAACTATTCCAAAATATATGGATAGGTATTTTTATGCTAGGGATGGTCCTCTTTTGCAACCAAATACACCGAATCACTCTGAGCTACATTGGACCGATGATTTCCCTTAAGAGTCCAAAGTGCTAAAAGACAACAATCTTTGAAGGGCTATTTCTCAGAAACCGTGACATTTACAGAATCTTTGTTTCAGGCTATGGGATCATGTTTTTCCCATCTACAATAACCTATCACAATTTTTTCTATCTTAGAGGCATTTTCCCATGGTGGCAAGTTTTTCAATTGAGGGAAAAGTTGTCAGATGCAAGCAGTGTAAAGTTGCAAAGTGGTGCAACTTTCATTCAACAACTCGTACAACCAAATGGATTGTTCCAACATGTCTAGATGGGTATGTTTACACTAGGTATGATCCTCTTTTTCATCCAAATACACCAAATCACTCCGAGCTACATTGGACTGGTGATTTCCCTTAAGAGTCCAAAGTGCTAAAAGGTAACAATCTTTGAAGGGCTATTTCTTAGAAATCGTGGCATTTAAAGACTCTTTGTTTGAGAATATGGGATCATGTTTGGCCCATATACAATAACCTCTCTCAGTTTTTTCTATCTCAGAGGTGTTTTTCTGTGGTGGCAAGTTTTCAGCTGAGGGAAAAGTTGTCAGATGCAAGCAGTGTAAAGTTGCAGTGGTGCAACTTTCATTCAGCAACTCATACGACCAAACAGACTATTCCAACACGTCCAAATGGGTATTTTTACACTAGGGATGGTCCTCTTTTGCACCCAAATACGCCAAATCACTCTGAGCTACATTGGACCGATGATTTCCCTTAAGAGTCCAAAGTGCTAAAAGGAAACAATCTTTGAAGGGTTATTTTTCAGAAACTGTGACACTTACAGACTCTTCATTTGAGGCTATGGGATCATTTTTTTCCCATCTACAATAACCTCTCTCATTTTTTGCTATCTCGAAGGCGTTTTCCCATGGTGGCAAGTTTTTAGTTGAGGGAAAAGTTGTTAGATGCAAGCAGTGTAAAGTTACAAAGTGGTGCAACTTTCATTCTGCAACTCGTACGACCAAACAAACTATTCGAACTCATCCAGATGGGTATGTTTATGCTAGTGATGGTCCTCTTTTGCACCCAAATATGTTGAATCACTTTGAGCTACATTGGATCGATGATTTCCTTTAAGAGCCCAAAGTGCTAAAACGTTATACCATATATTGTATGGTCTATAGCTGGATGGTATGGCCATGGTAGATTTTATTAGGACTATATAAGGTGACTATGTGAGTTTAGAGAGCTGGAAATGTATGTACTTGAGTTGGTGAGTTGCCATGCGAGGCAAAAATGAGTGAAATTAGGTGAAAAATTGATGTAGACACAAGGGCACAATCACAAACTCTTTGAAACTTTCCTATTTGAGGCATCTAACAAGATTATTATAACCTCTTTGGATACTCCAAAACTCCCTTAAAACTTGACAAGCAACTGAATACACATTTCCCTCTTTAACCCTCTTAAACCCTTGTAATAGTGAGAAACTAGTTTTTGTCCAATTACTCCACAATTTTCCAATACACCAGACCAACACATGACTGATTCAAACACCAATTTCCAAGTTACACAACATATATGAGAAAAAAAATAGACTCCTTTGGACCAACGTTGAATTCCTATACATTCACCTTTGAAAAGGCTACTCAATTAGCCCAAAAATGCAAAGCATCATACCTTTAAACACCACATAGACCCCTAAAACCTTGGGGAAGAAAATAAATTTCCAAGAAAACAAAGATTCTACAATTGGATTCCATTTGTACAGACCTGTAACCATCAAATTAGAAAACCCTTATTTTTAGTGTAATTCTTGAGGGTTTATTGGATGTAGCACTTCCACAACCTTTCAAACTCTGCCACCACCTTAGACACCTTTATTTAGGCCCCAATAAACTTATAAAATAAAGAAACTTCTATTATCTCAAATATTTTTGCAAACCCTAGGGTAAAAACTCTATTTTCAAGTGAAAAAAAACCATCATTTTTAGACGTTTAACTCTTCATTTTATTTCAAAACCCAATTATCCACACCTTCCACTTTTGAAATATCATTTCCTAATCCCTACCAACTCATCCCACTAAGTCACATTGGCACACAATAGGTGGGATGAGATTCAAGCCATTAAAATTGAAAAACTCTTATTCCCTTGTTCAGGAACCCATCTAGAGAAAGTTTGAGTTTTGAGGCACAAAATGAATAAAGAAACCCTCTATTAAGAATTAAAAATAAATTCGAGACATGTAATAATGTTTATACATAAAGTTTTGATACAAAAACTCTTGAATGGCTTGTGCACACGTAGAAAACACAAGAAAAATAGTAAAATCTAAACTAAGCAATTGAAACTTTATTGATTCAAAGAAATAACTCCTTCAACCAAACCTATCTCGAGCCCTTGAAGGTGTTAAGTACATTGCTATTCCTTTTAATCCAACTCCCAATGCCTCTAACCACCAATCTTAACTGACTTTTGAAACCTTAATGACCATTGAAGGCCAAAATACAAACATTTTTCACATTAATATGACTCATAATGAAATGTTGCACTTTTCCACTTCTAACTTTACTAAGACCTCACTTAATGGCTTGAAATAACATCATTACATGTTCAAAACACTGTTCTTTCTTTTCCCTAAACAAATTTACTAATTTTTCCTTCAAAGGCTACAAAGCAAGAATTAGGACAAGTTGGGATCTCCATGTTTTTTTTACCCTAAAACCTAAAAACTCCTCCTAATACATGACCATTGATCCTATTAGATCTCATTAAAGATAAAACCTCAAAATATTAACACTTTACTCATTGAAATGATCCACAATGATATTGTGGTGTAGGTGCTCCTACACCAAAAATGGTGGTTACAACTTGCTAATGTCAATGAAACATGGGGCCAACAAGATTTAAGATTGGATCAAGCTTGTGCAGGTCCTAATAGACGTGTTTGATGAATTTATAGGGTGTGGCAAGGTTGGAAACATTGAATTCCTTAAAAACCTCATGAAAGTTGCTAAAAATGAAGTTGCACCCAAGTTGGATTTAAGGAGAAAAAGTGGCAAGCCACTATAATTTATTATATATAAATAGGAGATATTACAAAACCTAGTTCAAATGAGCATACCGATAGGAAAGAAATAGGAAGAAAACCTTCGGTTGTAGTTCAATTAAGTACAAAAATTTATTACAGAATTTTCCTAATAATAGTAACAAAGCATACACCTGTATGACTAATTCAACCTATGAGTTTCCAAAATACAGACCCCTTTACATTTTAAACATACCCTTTATACAATGCTAGACATTTGACCCATATTTCAAAAAACATCACTAGGTATAGATTATGCCCATACACAATTATGACCTTTTTACATTGTTCCCAATTTGAGAATTCAAATTTTACAAAATTTTCCTATTGGAGGCATTCAGGGCACAGTCTTCCACAATAGTAGTATGTTCACGTTCTGGACTAACAAGCACCTACACAAACAATCAAAGTAGCTTAGAATAACCAATATATATTATTCTAAATGACACAAAATGTGATGAGATGGTAATGCAAACTATAAAAGACACTTAGAATAACCAATCTATATTGTTGTAATCTATCGCATACCTCTTTGAAAGGACTAAAGTTGGCTATTGTTGTTGCAGGTCCATGATCAATCATGCTAGGAATATCACGAAAGTGGGAAAATGAGAAATTTGTATTGTCGCAATAGAAAAGATGCTTAGACTAACAAATCTACATTAATCTAAACAACTTGAATGATGATGAATTGGTGATGCAAACTATAAAAGATGCTTAGAATAACCAATCTATATTATTCTAAATGACACAAAATATGATGAGATGGTAATGTAAACTATAAAAGATGCTTAAAATAACCAATCTATATTGTTGTAATCTATCGCATACCTCTTTGAAAGGATCAGAGTTGTCTATTGTTGCAGTAGGTCCATGATCAATCATGCCAAGAATACCACAAAAGTGGGAAAATGAGAAATCTATATTGTCACAGTAGAAAAGATGCTTAGACTAACAAATCTATATTAATCTAAACAACCTAAATGATGATGAATTGGTGATACAAACTATAAAATACTCTTAGATAACCAATCTATATTGTTCTAATCTGTCGCATACCTCTTTGAAAGGATCAGAGCTGGCTATTATTGCAACAGGTAATCATGCCAGGAATATCACAAAAGTGGGAAAATGAGAAATCTATATCATCACAATAGAAAAGATGCTTAGACTAACAAATCTATATTAATCTAAACAACCTAAATGATGATGAATTGGTGATGTAAACTATAAAAGAAGCTTAGATAACCAATCTATATTATTCTAATCTATCACATACTTCTCCAAAAGGATTAGAGCTGGCTATTGTTGTAGTAGGTTCATGATCAATCTTGCCAAAAATATTGCAAAAGTCCATACAAAATATCACTATTAAAGACACCTACATTGCAATAGTATATAAAATTTCGATATTAAATAAAGAACACTAATGAACTTAATCATAATGAACATAAGCAATGTACCTTCCATTCTTGAAAATGCTATTCAAGTGTGCTTGAAGGGTCATCTCTTTGCTTAAGAGTATACAATATTGCTTCATGATCAGCATTACTAAGTGTCCATAGTTGTTTTGTCTTTATTCTATCATGATGCTTCAACAACTTAACATTTGTTGCTATAACAAGGTGTAATACATGAGGACGGTTTTGCATTTCTCATAGTCTTCAAATGCAGGTATTCCATTCTTTCTAATCATGTATGTTCACAACCAAGTTCCTACAACCACAACTGAACTTGTAGGATACATGAAACCATCATCATCTTCCATCAATTGTGTTAGCTTATGCTTTACCCGCACACATTGAGCCAACCAATAGTTTCATCTCTCTTCATTCCCCTATGGTGCAACTGCAAAACGTGTACTGGCTATAGTAGATTTGAAAGTAGGTCATAATCAACTGAACTTTCCATTGTGTCATTTTTCATGGATATTGTTTGAGATAAAGGAGTTAGATATTATGGAACCCATGTATCCACCCACTCACTTGAATCACATTGATCCCACTTGCACTAAATACAACTCTGACAAAAATAAGCCAACTCTCGTGTCCAAATGGTCCATGTGCCTGCATCTGAGCTTGGAAATGAATGCATCTTTAAAGAATCTTTGATTGTATGACAATCCAATCTTCCTCCCACTATACCCTCCTCAACGAACCAAAAGAATCTGCGCACTATTGAATCAAGTGTCCCTCCTTGTGACAATGCTAAACTACACCGATCAACAATAGAACGTGCATCGCTGAATTTTTCTCCTAAAATCTTCAATTGCTCCTTAAATAAAGCTCTCTTTACGCATGCACCTACTCCATCATGCTCCCCTTTTCCACGTCCAACTTAAAAAAAACTCGAAATATGAGGTAGACCCCTCTCTACATGCATTCTACTCAACCAATAAAACATACGAGCATTCTTTAATTGACTTGTGTAATTATCTGATCAAATTAGATGTTGGCCCAATGCTATATCATGCTCCTGCAAGAACTCAAAAAAAATTTGAAACAATTTTGGACATAATCGGACGAGTGAGATCTATCATCACTCATATAAAAATGATACTCTCTGATTATCTTTCGATCCTCCTTTGTACTATCAGGTGCATGTATAAATGTTATGTGGACAAAAATAACAATCTGAATGGGATTGTAATACTGAGATTGTACCTCATTTTGTGGTTGCAATGTGTAGTTTTCTGAAAATCAATCACTAATATAATAGTGCCAATCATAAAAGTGTCCTTACACATCCTAAATTTTTTATCCAACCATTAAAACCTATGAATATGCCTTGCATACTTGTAGAAAATATTGTCCTTAAAATTTGAAATAAAATTAGCAACACTACATTCTTTTGTAACCAACTCACATCTAGAACCTTCATCTCCACTTTGCAAAGTATATTTGACTATCTCATATCTCTTTTTCTCAACAAGATTCTTTCCAAATTCATGTTCGAAACTCTCATGAAAAAATTGAACAAACTTTGACAAGCCACCACATTGTGAGCACTTTGCATTTAAACAATCATTTCTATAGAAAAAGCGACCATCATCTCTAGAACATAAAAATAGATCTAGCAAGTCTCTTGATGATTTCGGGAGATGCATTGCACCACACTCCTACAAAATTTCATTAGTATGCAAAGTAGAATGGATATAGCACAATAGATCATGGTACATTGAAAACTCCACATGGTATTTGCAACAAGTATTATGAATCTTAAGAGGCACACAATAAAATGGCTTCAAACCTTCAAAAGTCCTTTGCGAGATTTCCATATTTGGATGTGTTCCATTAAAAATTTTGAACAACATTGTTTGGCTTGATTCCAAGAAATGTTTAGGATGTGGTGTACGGTCTCGATTTCCAATTCCTAACTTTCAAACATCCTTTGCATTGGGTGATACTCTAGAGTTATCATGCCAAAATTTCTGAATTTCCTACTTAACATTATCGATTAGCTTCTTATCAACACATGGAAGCGTCTTGACAAAATCCATGTATCATTTTGAAGAGGATCATCTATTCTTTCTCTTCATGTGAGTGCTCTATCCAAATTTTTATGATTTATGTCAAAATCAATACATGTTTGTCTCATAAAGTGAGCCTTTTTCAATTGATGGCTTACTAGGGCAGTTGTAATGACTCTTCGAGCAGCTCTCTTATCCTTTTCCTTCTTATTTTTTCTAGTAGAATTGAGAGAATTAAAAAGATTTTTGACAATAATAGAATTTTTTTCGGTCTTCTTGTTCACATGAATCTTCAATTTGGTTAGCAAAGGTCTCATCTTTTGCATCTTTAGCAATTGTACAAAAAGTTGGCATTCCTCGATAAATGTCTTATCGCTAAAATATTGGTTGAAAAGTCTTCTAGCCCACAACTGAATAGTTTGTGTTGACCTCTTGCCTTCAATTTTTTTTATAATGTTCTCTTCAAATTCAAGGAACCATTTAGGGGTTCTTGAAGGTCTTGAATTTGGAATATGTCTTTCTTCCACACAAGGTTCTTCATTTCTCATGTAATCTGGTGAAACATAATTTACACTTGCTTCAATATTATGTTCAAAATCTTCATTTCCAACATTTTCACCTTGAACATTTTCAATATCAATTTGAATAATTTCATTTCCAATTTCAATATCATTTTCAAAATCTTCAAATCCAACATTCTTACCTTGAACATTTTCATTATCATGTTCAACATCTTCAAATCCAACATTTTCATTATCAATTTCAATATTTTCATTCCCAATTTGAATATCATGTTCAACATCTTCAATTTCCTATTCACTTGAAAGACCATAGGCATTAGGTTCACCAATATTTAACATACCTTGTCTTCTCTTCCTATGACCTTCTCTATCTCTTTGTCTATATGCTTCAATTTGTTCTTTTGTAAGATTTCTCTTACATTTTTTCTTCCGGCGACTGTTGCTCCCCATTATACCTCATAAAAGATGCTAAAAAATATTGCTTATGACAAATTTGAGTAGAAGATGCTCCAAAAAGTTGATCTTTGTCTCGTCCTGTCTGAAATCGAGTGTATGTCGCCTATAAAAAGAATGTAGGGATTGCACAAAACGACCCACATGGGGCTTTTCTATGGCCCACAAATCTGATATCCATTATAATCTGATATCTAATACATTTGAAAAAAAAATGTTTTGTAACGGTATGATTTTAGTTCTACAAATTAGATATCCGACTCAAATCAAATACCCAATTTGTGTACACATAGACCTAAGGGTTAATGGTAGATGGTAGAGGGTTTAAGGGTTAAGGGTTTACGGTATAGGGTAGAGGGTTTAAGGGTTAAGGGTTTAGGGTTAATGGTTTATGGTAGAGGGTTATAAGGTTTTAGGGTTTCAGGGTTAAGGGTATAGGGGAGACAGACAGATGGAGTGAGTGTGTGAGAGAGTGACCTAAGAGAGTGGGAGAGGGTGGGATAGGGTAGGAGAGGGTGGGAGAGTGGGATATAGTAGGAGAGAGGGTGGGAGAGTGGGAGAGAGTGGGAGAGGGTGGGAGAGGGTGGGAGAGGGTGAGATAGAGTGGGAGAGAGTTGGAGAGAGTGGGAGAGAGGGAGGGAGAGAGTGGGAGAGTTGTAGAGAGTTGTAGAGAGTGGGAGAGAGTTGGAGAGAGTAAGAGAGAGTGGCAGAGAGGGAGGGATAGGGTGGGAGAGACTGATAGGGTGGGAGAGAGTGGGAGAGATTGAGGGAGAGAGTGGGAGAGATTGAGGGAGAGAGGGTGGGAGAGAGTGGGAGAATTTGGGAGAGAGTGGGAGAGAGGGTGGGAGATTGTGGAGGAGAGTGGGAAAGGGTGGTAGAGAGTGGGAGAGAGGGAGGGAGAGAGTGGGAGAGAGTGGGACAATGGGAGAGAGTGGGAGAGAGTGGGAGAGTGGGATAGAGAATGAGAGAGAGTGGGAGAGGGTGGGATAGAGTTGGAGAGAGTGGGAGAGAGGGAGGGAGAGAGTGGGAGAGGGTACAATAGGGTGGCAGAGAGTTGGAGAGTGTGGGAGAGAGGGAGGGAGTGGGAGAGAATGGGAGAGTGCAAGAGAGTGGGAGAGAGCGGGAGAGGGTGGGAGATGGTGCGAGGTCGATAGGGTGGGATAAAGTGGGAGAGGGATTAGAGAGTGGGAGAGAGGGAGGGAGAGGTGGGGTGGGAGAGAGGTGGAGAGGAGTGCTGGGAGGGAGGGAGGGAGTGGGAGAGTGGGAGAGATGGAGGGAGAGTGGGAGAGTGCAAGAGGTTGGAGGTGAGAGAGTGGGGGAGAGGGGTGGGAGAGAGAGGTGGGAGAGTGGGAGGGAGAGGGGTGGGAGGGTGGAGAGTGGGAGGGAGTGGGATAGAGGATGGGAGAGAGGAGTGGAAGAGGGTGGGATAGAGTGGGAGAGATTTTGAGAGAGGGAGAGGGGGTTAGGAGAGAGAGAGAGTAGAGGGGAGAGGGGAGAGAGATAAGAGTGATTGAGTGAGAGACTTGGGAGAGAGAGAGATGGAGAGAGAGAGGGAAAGAGATAATATTTAAATAATTTATATATTAGTAATATATATTTAAATATTTATACATTAACTAAAATATTGAAATAATATTTAAATATTATACATAATAATATAGTATATTATATATTAAATACATAATTCGATAAGAGATTATCGTAAATTGTATATTATATATTACATTATAAACTATATTGTATATTATATATTAAATTATAAAATTTATTGCATTTTTTAAATCATATATTATAAATTGGATAACATTTTTGCAACTCTATATAGAACATATCGGATATCGGATTCAAATTGGATATCCAATCCAAATCGGATATCTGATTTGAATCATTTATCTGATATTTCTGACACAAAATTTAATGCTTAGGGATTAGCCTCGGGCTTGCTTTGGATTTTGGTTCAGACTTGCCAATCCTAAGAAGTCAACAAAAAAAACGTGTTTAACAACTTACCTTGCTTTTCTAGACTTCGCCCATATGGCTGATGACTTTTTTGTACCCAAAATTGATGAAACGAAAAGGGTTTGTAAATGAGCTTCTCAACTTTCCACAATATAAATTATACTTTAGTTTTAATCTAATAAATAATTGTTATTCATTTTCTATTAGAATTATGACTAAAGTCCTGATTGATAGCCTGATTGAAAAACATCTATAAATTTCAAATGGTATCACATTTTTTGAATCCAAGACATGCATCACATTCTATGCTTCGCATACTATAGAATTAAAAAAAAAAAAATTTCATGAAGTTTTGACCAAGTTAAGGTGTCAGACATACGAGCTTTTATATTTTTTAAAAGTTGTAATTAAAAATTCATAATTAGTTATTTACTTGGAAAAAAATACAAAAAATATGCATCACATCTGGACATGAGTCATCTACTTATATCTAAAATCTTATAAAAAAATATTATGATTTTATTATGGTTAGGGTGGTCAGACAGACACCTACTTATTTTTTCCCTAAAATTTAAGTACTATTGCATTGAAATTTCAATTTTTCACCAAATAGATTTTTTTTTAGAAAAATAATCCTAGTAGTTTGGAAACTACATTCAATTTTCCACAGATTCTATTCCTACATATTTTTGAAATAATATAGATAACTTATTCAAATTTTTACATCAAGTTGCCTAACTCTGATTTTCCTAAATTTTCATTGCCACTTAAGGGCTTGTTTTTTCCATGATGATCCTGCACATATTGCAAAGGTCTCAAAAAAAAGTAAATGTTAGCTTTTAAGGAATGGAGGGAAATAATATTGGCAAGATGAAACCTGGGTCAGTGTAGGATCATGGGGGTCCAAACTAGGCCTCTAAGTGGCAATGAAAATTTAGAAAATCAGAGTTAGGAAACTTGACATAAAAATTTGAATAGGTTATTAACATAATTTGAAAAATATGTAAGAACAAAAGTTGTAGCAAATTGAATGTAGTTTCTAGGTTACTAGTCCTTTTTTGAAAAAAGGTAAAATCTTTTTGAGAAAATTTGAAATTTCAATGTAGTGGTACTAAATTTTCAAGAAAAAGATAAGAAGCAAGTGTATGTCTGACTACTCTAAGTACAAGATTTTATTTTTTTGAGAATTTTTCAATATAAGTATAGGACGCATGTCCAGATGTACCAATTTTTTTTTTGTAATTTTTTTCCATGTAAATAATTAGTTATGATTTTTTTATTAGAAATTTTTAGAATTATTAAAACGTATGTGTCTAACCACCATAACTTGGTAAAAAATTTATGAAAATCATTTTTTTTATCCTATAGTATGTGAAGCATAGAATGTGGTGCATCTTGTAGATTTAAATTTTTTTAAGTAGTTTGAAAGTTATAGAATTTTCTCAATCAACCCATCAATCAAGACTTTAGATGTAATGTAGGTAGAAAATCAATAATAATTATTTATTAAATTCAAAATAAGGAAAAAGTTATATTGGGGAAAGCTGACAATTTTTTCTATAAATCCTTTTTGTTTGATGAAATTCAGATAAAAAAAGTCATCAACCACAAGGGCGAACTTTGGAAAACTAAGAAAATTTTCAAAACACATTTTTTGGGTTGACTTTCAAGGTTAGGCAATCCCAAACCAAAAATCAAGCCTACTGGGTGGGTGCATGAAGTTGGGTTACACTTTGGTGGCCAACTTCAAAAAAAATATTGGAAATGGCATTATAGAAGCGCGTTATAATGTGCTCGCATTATGTCATTTTAAAAGAAAAAAAAAGTGAAAGCTATTCATTTTCTCTTGTCTGTTTTTCTGCTTTGCCCACAGCAAAAAACCCTCATTTTCACGCTCACGTTCTAGGAGGAGGCATTCTATAAAATTCATCAACAATATTTTCTTTTTGTTTGCAAAGATGGCACCACGATGACAAAGATGTGTAGGAGGTAATTATTGTTTGCTATTTATTTTGAATTTCTTAGTTTCAAGTTGATTTTGTTTGTTTTAGGTTAGATTTGATTTTTTTTAATTTGTAGGAGATGCAAATAATCCTGTAAATCTTGAAAATCCTCAACAAGAAGAATAGACAAATCCTCCTCAATAAAATCCTCAACAAAATCAACCTCTCCCACCAATCACTCAACAAAATTTGAGGAGTGGAATTGAAAACAACAAAAAACAAATTGAGGATCTTATCAGTAGGTTGAGTGATCCAAATACTTCAACCGTAGAAAGAATGACACTAGAAAATTCAATGAAAGAGATGTTAAAAAATGTAGATTCAATAACCCAAAAAATAACGGGATGGCAAGATAGGAGGCAGGCAGCTAGGGCATATTATGTAGATAAACTATCATATAAACAAGTAAAAGATTTAAAAATTACTAAAGGTGATTTGTGCTCTTTATTCACTGACCCTAGAACAAATCAAAATTTTAGCCTCAATGCGAAGAGGTTTTATATTCATTGGTGCCACCACCAAGAGATTAGGAACTATTTTTATGATAGGTGGTACTTGGTCTTTGATTACCCACCATGCAACAATTGTGAAGTCCCCCAATATTTTCTTAGGAAACTATATAGTGAGTTTATATTGAACTAAATCCCAAATTATTTTGATATGAGGGAGTTCCAGGGGAGAGGTGGGGGGTCAGCTTAGGATAGGCCCGGTGCATAGCCGGATCCTACGCGGCAAGGGAGACGACCTCTCGCTAGGACACCTCATGAGCACATTGTTATGTTTGCCATTGCGAAGGAGAGTGTCAATGTAGAGACATTGCAGGAAATCAACACTTTGACCCGGAGTGTCATCCATCATACTAGCCCTATTGTACAATGCCATCCAAGGGAGTCTTCGGGTGGTTGCCTTTGAACCCCATGTGTGTCAATCTTGCGGAGCGACTTGTTCATATGACCCCACCGACACTCAGGAGGTTGCTACATAGGATCCATATGCTACTACGCATGATCTGTATGCTGCTATGGGGATGGAGAGGACGGTTGATATTTTGCATCATGCATATGGCATTGAATTTAATTTATTGATTTTGATTCTAAAATGCATGATTAACTAATTTAGTTTTATTATTTTAATAAAATTGTAGGGTCATAGTGTTGAGACTGGATACACTGGTCAGCCACCTACTTATTTTTGCAGTACACCTATCAGTGGGGTATGTAACTAGTAAACAATTATAAATTTATTACATGTTAATAGCATTTTTTTACGAATGGTATTTTAATACATGTGATTTTGGATGTTGAACAGGCTAATATTGGCAGTTTCAAGCAAACACCTCCTAGTGCCAGTGGATTCACTCAAATGTACACGGAGGTAATAGAATAAAGAGAACTTAACTAATGAATTCTACTTAATAGATTTGTGTAGTGTATATCCATATTGTTGGTTATGTTTCATTACACATCATTCAAACTCAAAGCATTACTTCAAATTCCATAACTAATAACCAGATGTTGATAGATGACAAAATTTCAACTATACAATATAGCTATTTAGAAAGTCAACATAAGCAACGTGATGCAATTACTTCACATGGAGGCATGTGCTTGCAAAGGTGCACCAGCACGACAAACTATGGATGCTTGGAAAAAATCTATGAAACCATAATAGTAAGCAATAGCATAGACACGATAGTTAATGATGCAGAGCATCATATCAAAACACTCAATCATTGGGGTACATCTGATGCAGAGCATCCAACAAACACCATCAACAACATTTCTTCAAGGGATTTCAATCCCAAATAGAATTAGAAGAAGATCAAATATAATTTCATCAGAAATATAATTTTCATTCAACCAAAATCCACTCAAATTCTCTTAGCCATTCCATAGGCCATCATTCATCATTCCACTAATTAGTATTCCAATTGACTCATTCAAAGAAAAAACCATATTAAAGCAAAAATTGACTTAATCAATTAGATTCACATAATTCTCAACCACCATAAAAACAACATAAACTTGATTATTGACACTTGAACAATTCATCCTTTCATTTATTCACCAAGGCAACAAATCAACTAAACCATATCTTACTGTTATCAATCCATTATTAAGAACTATACTCACCATATTTTGACTATAGTAGTCTATTTACAGGTTATAAACTCTTGCTACAATAGAATCTTGATTATCATCTTGTGGTTAATCACCAATTTGCTCAAAAGGCTTCATAATACTCACCTATCCAACCATCAAAGTCACCAAACATATCTTATACACCTTAACCAAATTTAGTAACATCAATCATATCATTAGTTTGACAGTAACCAAGCACTCAATATCATCCTTCCGATTGTTTAAACAAACATCTTTGTTTTGATCAAACAATATCATATTCCTCTAGTAGGTCTGTCAACCATTGAATCGGGTAGTTACATTCCCATCTCAAATATTATTAAAAAAATTAATGCACATTTAGAAAAAAATTCTAGCACATCACAACATATCAAAGTTCTTAGATGTTTGGCATAAAGAAAATCATCAAATTTCAAACTATCCTCTGAAGAAAGGCTAGTAGATTAGGCCTGTTTTACAAAGGAGACCCCTTCAAAACCATTCCAAATCACTCAAAACCTCAAAATGGTCTTCAAGAATGTCTTATAACTCAATATTTCACCATTTTTAGGGATTAAAAACCATGAAAATGTTCTGATCCAATAAACCCTCGTTTATAGGATGTAAAAGCACAAATCAAGGAGGGTTTTGTGAAAAATACTCTTACAAAACTCTATTTCTCTGGACACCACTTGGAACATGATTTTTTATGTCTGCCAAGACCTTCTACATCATTTCCAAGCCTCTACAAGCTTTATTTATTCATGACCCATGACTGTAGCATCACTTTGTGTAGGAAAATCCTCTATTTTCCAGCGTAGCAGCAACTCCACCATAGTATTTTTTCTTTTCCCTACACTTACAATCATCACAACATGCAAAAAATCCTAACATTAACCTACACCGCCAATTTTATTGACCTACATTGGTGGAGTAGTGAGGAAAAACCCTATTGGACTCTCAAACTTGCTTCTAAAAGGACTCTATCAGGCACTAAAAACTGCCTCTTATTCTTTTGTTTCCTAAAACTAACCAAGTCCAATTATTGAAATTGGAAACTAACTCCTCTTTACATGTATTCACACTATGATTTAACTTTGGGTGTTCCTAAATTACCAACACAAGAAAACAAAACAATCTAGAGTAATGTTGCAAACTCAGAAATAGGGAATTTTTATTTCAAAATCTAATTACAAGAACACAAACTTATGATTTTTCTCACCTTTACATGCATTTTAAAGATATTTCCATTTCCATAACTATCTTTCCATTGGTTGAAACTACCCCTTTTAACCCTTAATATGCTTGATTTCCTTGTTTTTGTCAATTTAACAACTTTTAACAATATTACATTATTGCATTGTTTGTATTTTCTGACTTTGACCACCTATAACTTACCCATAACCTTAAATATATTCAAATAAGACCTGATATGACCTTGAACATGCTTTACATCATTTTTCCATGATCTTTTTTGATTGACTGAATACAAATTTGAACACTCATCCTTTTTACAAAATTGAAAAGTATTTGATGACCTAGGTGCTCCTACACCATCTGACCCAATTGAATAAGGAGAAGATCAAATTGAATATGCAACTAAAATTTCTCTATTTTCATCAAAAATCACATTGTTTCATTTGCAAACCACAAGGCAACAACAAGCAAACTCATTTCAATACTTCTTATCATCCTCAAGCTTCAAACATCTTATTTATTAGCAAAAATGGTTGATCCATGCACAAGAAACCTAATTAGAGTCACTAAAAAATCCACTCTTTCATCATTCACCAAGGCACCCTTCCACTCAATTTTCTTTACCTATGCAAAATAACCAAAAACCAATCTTTCATGTTACAACCTATATCCATCAGACCCTAACACACCTTTGTCATCATCAATTTATATGAATTTAAAGCAAAAACTTGATAAAGAGCTCTAAATCTTTCAATTCCTTAAACAACTCTCCAAATTTTCACTTTTACTAACTAGTTCCTCAAGACCAAGATACTACAATCAACCATTTACACCTCAATCATTTCATCTAAAATCCAATACATTACTCACATCATGTTTATTGACTAAGCTTATTCCATGCACAAATCAAGCCCTACAAAGGAGGGTTTATTGCATAAGGTACAAGTACAAACCTTAAATACTCCTGTCACCACCACAAACACCATGGAAATAGCCTACATAAGCTTTAGAAATGATGCATAGTGGTAGGGAAGGAAAACTCACAATCACAAATGGCAAATTCACTCCACTGAATGCTTCTCTCAAATACTCTCATGAGTCCTAAACTCCACTATTCTTTAAGAGATCAACCCAACACACGTAGGTTTCACAACTCAGACCACTAAAAAATCTTGAAAACATTTGGATCATGTATCATTAAGTCAAAACAAGGTTTAACAACCCTCTAGCATTTAGGTTTCAACAAACACCCATCACTATGGTGACTTAGACCTCACTCTCTCGTAAGGCTTGCAGCCCTTTCCTGGTAGGATAGTCAAAATAAAAAACACAAGGAATACTATTAAGACACCAAACCTCTGGATTCATATCCCTAAGATGGACCCCTACAAGGTTCCAAAACCCTTCCTCTTGACTATCAAAACATCACTCACAATGGCCCTTTCTATTGCTGCTCCAAAAGGCCTAATTCACAAACCTACACCTAGGTCTTGACTATCTAGGATCTCCCCTTCACCCCAAAGCCAAAATTTAGACTCCTATAGGTTCTCCACACCTTTTTCCACCATTCCTAAGTGCCTCTTAAACAAATTCTTCAAAATCAAGAAAAACTCTTTTTTTTTGTTTGTCAATTATGCTTGCCACATAGAGATGTCAAGCCAAAATTCATGTACAACTTCCAAAAATGAGCCTTCCGTTCTACAAAAAATTGAGGAAATGATAGTACAGCCTTATATCTTCCATCCCACTGAAATTTACCAATTTTACAATGTGGGAATGGAAGAAATATACAATTTTCACCCAAAACCCTGATTTTAAGGGTTTTCAGACCACCCAATAGAAAAATTGGAATATCTCCCTTGATACTCAATGAAATATCACCACTCCAGTGCTAAAGGAAAGATTATTCAATTACCTATCCAACCATTATGGGCTTGGAGCATGAAAGTGAACATACAGCCCGTACCAAGTACAAGATCAACAAATTCTTCAGAAAAACACAGGAAAAACAACAAACTTCTTATTGAAACTTCTTCAAAACATCAACATCACATCAACCTTGACTCAACCAAGAGAGGCATATTTGAAGTCTTAAAAACTCCCTCAAACTTCTTGCAACTATCTTTTTCAAAGAGAGACTTTGGAAAACAACTAATCTCATGCTTTGACTTCTAATTGCCTAGTTAAGGCAATGTGAGCAACTTCTACCAACTCGACCACAAAGAGCCTTCCAAAATGTGTCAAAGGAATTTAAAACCTTTTCAAAAAGTAAGGTGACTCCCCTCAGGTGTCTAGATATAGCATGGCATCCTTTTTCCTTATTTTTCCAAGATGCACTAGACTTACAAAGGAGGATGGAGACCTTGTTGTACAAAGAAGTTGGTCACCAAGACCAAAAACTCAACCAAAAACCTAGAAGACCTACTAAAAAGCATTGAAATGGTCCATAAGACCTTATTCCATCCATAAACCAAGAAACAAAGCATGACAAATTATTCTAGGTCCCTTAGACCCATGGGTGCTCCTGCACCATACTCCCAAGCAAGAAAAAGATCTCAAGTACTCTTTGAGATCAGGTCTTCTACAGTAGTTCCATGTTGTTTAATATCATTTTCTGACATCCATGTTGCATCGTCTTTAGGTAGACCTTTCCATTTGACCAGGTATTCCTTGTAAACCTTCCTTCTAGTCTTCTTTGTCCCCTTGGTGTCTAGGATGCATTCAAGAGTCATAGGTTGGCTGGGGGGTAGTTCCTTCACCCAATCTTCATCCTCCATTGTTGTTGTACCTAATCCATCACCTGCATTCACATAAAATTTGAAAGGATACAAGTTAGAAATGTTGAAGATAGGAGATATTTCCACCCCAAGAGGTAGCTCTATTTCATAAGCATTTTGGCCAAACTTGTAGACCACCTTGCAAGGTTCTATCTTCTTCATCATGAGTTTGGTATACTTTCCTTTTGGAAGTCTCTCCTTCAAGTGTTCCATCACCAAGTCTCCAACCTTGAATTGGACATTCCTCTTCTTTAAATCTACCTTTTCCTTATACTTCTCAACATTCTTTTGAAGGGTTTCCTTCACTTGTTGATGAATATCCCTTATTGTAACAACAAATTCCTCACCTTGAGCACTTCTCATAGCAACTCCTTGTAGATATCTTAGTTCATAGACCCCTCTAGGGTGCATTCCATAGACTACTTCGAAAGGACTTCTACCAATGCTCGTATTCATGGATTCATTATATGCAAATTCAGCTTGAGGTAAAATCAGATCCCAAGCTTGTCCATGCTCCTTGGTAAGGCATCTTAAGAGGTTTCCCAATGATCTATTCACCACTTCATTTTTTCCATCTGTTTGTGGATGGTATGTTGAACTAAAGGACATTTTTTTTCCTTGAGTTTCTTCCACAAGGTCCTCCAAAAGTGACCAATGAATTTAGAATCCCTGTTAGAAACAATGCTTAAAGGCAATCCATGTATCCTAACAACCTCCTTAAAGAAGAGACCTGCTATATGAGATGCATCATTGGTGCATTTGCAAGGAAGAAAATGTTCCATCTTACTAAATCTATCAACTACCACAAAGATACTATCAAAACCTCTTTGGGTTCTAGGAAACCCCAAGACAAAGTCCATACTTACACACTCCCAAGGCCTATTGGGAATGGGCAGTGGCTGATAGAGTCCTACATTTGATGAAGTTCCCTTTTTCCTTTGGCATATTGTGTAGCCTTCCACATACCTTCTCACATCCACCTACAACTTTGGCCAATAGTAAAATCTCCTAACTTGTTCCAAGGTCTTGTCAAGGCCAAAGTGACCTCCAAGACTCCCGCTATGTTTCTCCTTTATGATATTCTCCCTCATTGAGCATTTATGCACACACAATTGGCTTCCTTTGAAAAGAAAACCATTCTACAATAAAAATTCAGAGAATTCACCATGAAAAGAATTCAAATGTTGCCCGTAAACATTGTATACCTCCTTGAAATCTGAATCTTCATGATACATATCTTTCAATGCTTCAACCCCCATGCTTTGGAGTTGAATCTCTTGCACTACAAGTGCCCTTCTACTGAGAGAATCTGCCACCTTATTTGCTTGGTCCTTCTTATGCTTTATTGTGAAAGTATAGGCTTGCAAAGACTCTACCCACTTCATGTTCCTATGACTGAGTTTTTCTTGTGCATTCAAAAAACTCAAGGCATGATTATCAGTATAAACAACAAATTATTTAGGAAACAATTAGTGCCTCCACTTTTTGAGGGCTTGGACCATATCATACAATTCCAAATCATAGGAAGAATACTTCGTATTTTCTTCATTCAGCCTCTCACTATAAAATGCAACTGGTCTGCCTTCTTGGCTCAAAACAGCCCCTATTGCTTGATTGCTAGCATCACACTCAATGGTAAAAAAATTATCAAAATTAGGGAGCACAAGTATAGGATATTGTGCTACTTTCATTTTTAGATATTCAAACCCTTTATCAACCTCACTGGTCCAAGAAAACTTACCTTTGTTACCTCCTTTGATGGTGTCCAAGATTGGTGCACAAATTTGGCTAAAGTTCTTGATGAACTTTCTATAAAATATTGCAAGTCCATGGAAGCTTCTCACATCTCCCATGGATTTTGGTGCTAGCTAAGTAAGAATATCATCCACCTTTGAAGGATCCATCTTCAAACTTCCCTTGGAAATGACAAAACCAAGGTAGACTTGTTCTTCATGAATTCACACTTTTCCATGTTGATCAAAAACTTCTCCTCTTGTAACCTCCTTAGTACCATGTCAAGGTGCTTCAAATGTTCTTCTTTAGACTTGCTAAACACAAGGATACCATCTAAATAAACTACAACAAACTTCCCAATGAAAGGTCTCAATACCTCATTCATAAGGCACATAAATGTACTAGGGGAATTTGATAACCCAAAGGGCATCACTAACCACTCATAGAGCTCTTCATTAGTCTTAAATCCTTTCTTCAATTAATCCCCCTCTCTGATCCTTATCTGATGGTACCCACTCTTTAGATCAATCTTGGAAAAGTAAGATGCTCCTAATAGAAAATCCATGAGGTCCTCCATTCTTGGCATTGGGAACCTATATCTGATTGTGATCCTATTAATGGCTCTTGAATCAATGCAAAGCCTCCAATTCCCATCCTTCCTTGGTTCTATGATAGTAGGAACAACACATGGGCTCAAACTCTTCCTCACTAGCCCTTTATCCATCAACTCTTGCACTTGTCTTGCAATCTCCTCATTTTGAGCAGGTGTCATCTTGAATGCAGCCTTAGTGGGAAATGTAGCCCTTAGAATTAGATAAATATGGTGGCTTATATCCCTAATGGGAGGTAGGGAACTAGGTAATTCATTCACCATTATGTTTTTGTACCTTTCCAACAACTCTTGGACTTCCTTTGGTGCATCTTCCTTCTTCTTTGTGGGTAGATTTGCTTCACTTTTTTGCTTCATAATCAAGAAGAATCATCTTCCTCCTCCTTCCTTCAAGGTCTTCATGAACTCCTTCTCAGCCACCATAAAAACACTAGGCCCGCCATGCTTTTCCTTGTCTTCTTCTAAGAGAGGTGAAAGGTTGTAAGTCTTCCCATCCTTCACAATGGAGTATGTGTTCTTCTCCCCATCATGCTTTGTCTTCCTATCAAACTTCCAAGGCCTACCAAAAATATATAGTTTAATACTTTTACTCAAAATTTTGTTCATTAGATCTCATACATTATAAGTCATGACATGAATCGCTATTGTAACTTTTTTGTGATTGAATAATTTGTTGTTTTATTTTTAGATGTTGGTTGTGGAAACACCTCCAAATGTTACAAGGGTAATGGATATCAGTGTTTCATCCACTATACAATCCTCCATGGCTCTGATAGAGGAGGTATGGGGAAAATTACTAAATTTCAATTTACATTCATTGTTATAGATGTTAGTTCTAGTGAAAAATAAAACCATTATTGATTTGTAGTTTAATTCCTATTTGGATGGTTTATACAGGCTTGAGCACACCTAAGCATTGACATGCAAATATTTCCATCGTGGAGAGTGATCATGAGATGTATGTAAGTGATTATTTTGTTAAATATATCATTTCTTATAATGTAATTTCTATATATTAATGTCTTTACTTCTTATTGTAACAGTTAAAACTTCACCAAGAGCTAAACTAGATGTTGATAGATGACAAAATTTCAATTACAATATAGTTTTTGCAAAGTCAACCTAAGCAGTTATGCAATTACTTCACATTGCATAACTAATAACTAGGAGTAGCTCCCAATTTCATTTGCTTGTCATGGAATTCTATGAGACCACATTTCTTTGAGGCATTTTTTCAAACAATTCACTGCCTTGTCTATACTACCACATTCTTGATACATTTCTACCAAAGCATTTTGTCAAATAGTTGACTGCCTTGTTGCTATGGCTGAAAGCCTAAAACAAGTGCTTTTGAACAAGCTATGGATGCCTGGAAAAAATCTATCAAAAGCATAATAGTAAGCAATATCATAGACAAGGCAATGAACTCTTCGAAAAAATGCCTCAAAGAGTTCACTACCTTGTCTATGCTAACACATTTTTCATACATGTCTATCAAAGAATTTAATCAAATAGTTCATTGCCTTAGTACTATGGCTAAAAGCCTAAAAAAGGTTCTTTCAAACAAGCTATGGATTGTCATGGCATTCCATCACCATGAGACCACATTTCTTTGAGGCATTTTTTCAAACAGTTCACTGCCTTGTCTATGCTACCACATTTTTCATACATGTTTACCAAAGAATTTTATCAAACAGTTCACCTCCTTGATGCTATGGCTAAAATCCTAAAATAGATGCCTCCAAACAAGTTATGGATGCCTGGAAAAAATCTATCAAAGCATAATAATAAGCAATAGCATAGACAAGGCAGTGAATTGTTTCAATAAAATCCTCAAAGAAATATGGTCTCAATGGTGGTGGAATGCAATTACAATCCATAGCAATTTTCTTGTCATGGGATTCGTCATGCCATTCCATCGCCATGAAACCACATTTCTTTGAGGCATTTTTTCAAACAGTTCACTGCCTTGTCTATGCTACCACATTTTTCATACATGTCTACCAAATCATTTTATCAAACAATGCACTGCCTTGATGCTATGGCTAAAAGCCTAAAAAAAGTACTTTCAAACAAGCTATGGATGCTTGGAAAAAATATATCAAAGCATAATAGTAAGCAACAAGCTATGGTCTCATGGTTTTTTTTATGCAAAAATCAATGTGATTTTATTCACATTTTTTTGCAAGTTATAAACACTTTTTTTTTGCCAATTTTGTTGTTTTAAATGACATTCAAGTTTATGGTGGTTTTGTTGTTTATATGATGATATGTGATATTCTAATCCTAATTCATGTTTCTAGGTTGCATAGATATATATTTTGTTTTTACATGTTTTTGGTACCAATGAACCCAAAACGAACTGAACCCCCCTCCAAACAATTTTGGCCAAACCGGAAAACCGAACCCCTGAACTTGAACCTCAAAACCTATTAAAACACTCTTCATTTTTCCTACACAAACTTAATTTACCACCAAATTATGTTTCCCCTTGACTTTACCCACATTTACTCCCTCAAACCTCTCTTTTTCATTCAAAACCCCTATTTTCCCAACTAGGGCATGTCATGCCATAACATACTTTTGACCTCCCCTATCCTTGTAGACCTTTTGAACACATCAAACTCCACAATCTCACCCTATTTCCAGCCTATTCTAACTTATTTTCAAGCAATTTCTTCTTTTCACCTCTTCTAGCCTTGCTTTTAAGGGGCCTCAATTTTGAATTTTCAATAGGGGCAGCGTTAGTAATCTCTTCCAATGCCCTTACTAATGCTATTTTCTTATTCTTACTCCCTATCCTACTTACATCAGGCCCATATCATCGAGACACAGCTTGAACAATAGGTGGAATGGCCTATTTCAACATACTACACTCAAACCCTTAAGGGATCAATCCGGTTGAACGTAGCTCAGAACGATTCCACATGTTTGGGTGAGAAAGAGGACCATTCCTAACATGAAAATTTATTCAGACACGTTGGAATAGTCCATTTGGTCATACGAGTTGTAGAACGAAAGTTGCACCACTTTGCAACTTTCCATTGCTTCCATTTGACACTTTTTCCATCAACAGAAATCTAGACACCACAGGAAAAAAAACTCTGAGATAATGAAAACAGAGAGAGGTTATTGTAGAGGGGCCCAACATGATCTCATAGGATCAAAAGAGAAGTTTCTAAGCATCATGATGTCTGAGTAACCTCATGCTAAAGTTTGTAGCCATTTTTCCCTTTGGACCATTAAGGGATCGATTCGGTTGAACATAGCTCAGAGTGATTCCGCATGTTTGGGTGCAAAAGAGGACCATTTCTAGTGTAAACATGCCTATTTGGATGCTTTGGAATAGGTTGTTTGGTCATACGAGTTGCAGAACAAAAGTTGCACCACTTTGCAACTTTCCACTACTTCTATTTGACACTTTTTTCATCAATTGAAACTTTGACACCACGAGAAAACCACTATGAGATAACAAAAAAAGAGAGGGGTTATTGTATAGGGTCCCAAAATTATCTCATAGGATCAGACGATAAGTTTCTAAGCATCACGGTGTCCGAGTAACCTCATGCTGAAGTTTGTAGCCATTATGCCCTTTAAACCCTTAAGGGATCGATCTGGTTGAACGTAGTTCAGAGTGATTCCATGTGTTTGGATACAAAAGAAGACCATTCCTAGCATAAACATGCCTATTCGGACGTATCGAAACAGTTTGTTTGGTCACACGAGTTGCAGAATGAAAGTTGCACCACTTTGCAACTTTTCACTGCTTCCATTTGACACTTTTTTCATCAACTGAAAACTAGACACCATGGGAAAACCACCCTGAGATAATGAAAACCAAGAGAGGTTATTGTAGAGGAGCTCAACATGATCCCATTGGATTAGATGAGAAGTTTTTAAGGGTCACGATGTCCGAGTAACCTCATGCTAAAATTTGCAGCCATTTTTCCCTTTAGACCCTTAAGGGATCGATCTAGTTGAACATAGCTCAGAGCGATTCTGCGTGTTTGGGTATGAAAGAGGAAAATTACTCGCATAAGAATGCCTATTTAGAAGTGTTGGAACAGTCCATTTGGTCACATGAGTTGCAGAACAAAAGTTGCACGACTTTGCAACTTTCCACTACTTTCATTTAACACTTTTTTCATCAACTGAAAACTAGACACCACAGGAAAACCATATGAGATAACAAAAACCAAAAAAGGTTATTGTAGAGGGGCCCAATGTGATCCCATCAAATCAGACGAGAAGTTTCTAAGCATCATGGTGTCCAAGTAACCTCATGCTGAAGTTTGCAGCCATTTTTCCCTTTGGACCCTTAAGGGATCAATATGATTGAACATAGCTCACAGTGATTCTACGTGTTTGGGTGCGAAAGAGGACCATGCCTAGAGTAAACATGCCTATTTGGATGCGTTGGAATAGTCTATTTGGTCACACGAGTTGCGGAATGAAAGTTGCACCACTTTGCAACTTTCCACTACTTTCATTTGACACTTTTTTCATCAACTGAAAACTAGACACCACGGGAAAACCACTCCAAGATAAAAAAACCGAGAGAGGTTATTGTAGAGGGGCCCAACATGATCCCATTAGATTAGATGAGAATGTTTTAAGCATCACAGTGTCCGAGTAACCTTATTTTGAAGTTTACAACCATTTTTCCCTTTGGACCCTTAAGGGATTGATTCAGTTGAATGTAGCTCGGAGTGATTTTGTGTGTTTGGGTACGAAAGAGGACCATTCCTAGTGTAAAAATTCCTATTCAGATGCATTGGAATAGTCCATTTGGTCACATGAGTTGCAGAATGAAAGTTGCACCACTTTGCAACTTTCCACTGCTTCCATTTGACACTTTTTTCATCAACTAAAAATTGGACACCACAGAAAAACCACTTCGAGATAAAAAAAAAACCAAGAGAGGTTATTGTAGAGGGGCCCAACATGATCCCATCGAATCAGATGAGAATTTTCTAAGCATCACGATGTCCAAGTAACCTCATGCTAAAGTTTGCAGCCATTTTTCCCTTTGGACCCTTAAGGGATCGATCCGATTGAACAAAGGGTCCATACTCTAAACTTATCCAACCTTACCAACTCTTGAGGTAGCAATTCTAAGGTGTAAAAATTCAAAATCGACAATTAGATCTCAGTTATACCATCGTCTAATGGGTAAACCAAAAAACCCTCTATTGTAGCGTAAACCCTAGGGGTTTATTGAAAATGATACTTCCAAAGCTAACCAAAACCTAAAAATTACTCAAACAAGTTTGTGATACCATACACAAACTCAAACAATCATAAAATAACACTTCCCTACACAAAAACACAATTTAACTCTTCAAAACCACCATTTTTCTTAAAGAAGACTCACTTTTACACACATGGGTTTCACACCCATCTCACTTTCAGACCTCCCCAACAATAACACATAATTCCCACACCTTAATAATGTTAGTACAAACCCATTCCTCAAGTTATAGAGGCTGCAGAAAGAGGAATGGGTCAAAAAACCATTTTTATTGACTCAAAACCTTCAAATGTACAAGTTCGAGCTGGTTTTAGTAAATTGATGATATTCTACTCCTTATTTGCCTTGATGAACAAAACCTATTGAATGGTGCTCCTGCACCAATCATACATTGACCTTCTTGTCACTCCTAAATTTTGGACCACATCCATTACCTCCACATAAAACTTGGCATCCTTGGTCTTCTTGGTTCCTATGCCTTGATATGGTTATGCAAATGAAAATGAAGCAAAGTAATCATCTCCTTCTCCGCTGACTGGAAGAATGCATGCTTAATGTTTTGATACATGATATCAGATCTCTCATCTACTCTCATGGTTGAATACCAAAATCTAGTATGGTGGGCCTCCAGAGTTCCAGTCATCTTTCTTCCTCTTCCACCAAATGTTGGTCTAATCCACATGTCTGCCAACCTAATTGACTTTGCTTTTGAAAGCTGAAGTTTCTCCTGAGTCACTAGTGTTGCCCTATCTTCCTTTTCAAACTCTTTCATTGCTACAGATCATCTCTAGGATTTAATCATTTGTACCACATGTGGTTGATGTGATTTGAATCCTTGCATCTAAAGGAAATTCCCTCAACATAAATACTCTCTCAAGGTTAACAATCATACATTAACCTTCTTTCCCATCTTAAATTTTGGACCACATCCATTACCTCCACATAAAACTTGACATCCTTGGTCTTCTTGGTTCCCACACCTTGATATGGTTATGCAAATGAAAACGAAACAAAGTAATCACCTCCTTCTCTGCTGGTTGGAAGAATACATGCTTAATTTTTTGATACATGATATCAACTCTCTCTCTCCTGCTCTCATGGTTGAATATTGAAATCCAATATGGTGGGCCTCCATAGTTCTAGTCATCTTTCTTCCCCTTCCATCAAATTTTGGCTTGATCCACACATCTGCCAGCCTAATTGGCTTTGTTTTTTGAAAGTTGAAGTTTCTCTTGAGTCACCAATGTAGCTCTCTTCCTTTTCAAACTCTTTCATTGCTACAAATCATCTTTGGGATTTAATCATCTATACCACATGGTTGATGTGATTTGAATCATCAGTAATAGTCTCCAAAATTGGCTGCTAGTACAAGTTCATGCTTCTTTCATAATACTTTATAACCATGGAGTTTATCCATTCCTTGATGCCATCAAGTGAAGATTGAGGAATGGCGTCAATGCAGAGTAAATCCCGCTTGAAGTCTTTGAAAGCAATAGCCATATCAAATTCCTTTTTCCCAAGTCCTACTCTCTCAAGGTTAACAATCTCAATCTCACTAATAGTGATTACTACTAAGAAAGGTAATTCCACCAACTCTACCAAACAGTTCACCATAAGAATAATAAAAGTAGAGGGTTTGAAAGGAACTCCATGAAAACCAAGCTCTCTAAATGGTACATATCAAAGTCTAGTTGAAAATATTTTAGATGAGGCTGCTCCCATAACTCTCTTACTCACTTGAAAAAACCTTGAGACTTTGTATTGATTTTATTTTTCCTATCCCTCTCTTGTTGTTCTTCCTAAATTTCATCAAGATCATACATTGACCTTCTTGACCCTCCTAAATTTTGGACCACATCCATTACCTCCACATAAAACTGGAAATCCTTGGTCTTCTTGGTTCCCATGCCTTGATATGCTTATGCAAATGAAAATGAAGCAAAGTAATCATCTCCTTTTCTGTTGGTTGGAATAATGCATGCTTAATGTTTTGATACATGATATCAATTCTCTCTTATACTCTCATGGTTCAATACCAAAATATAGTATGGTGGTCCTCTAGAGTTCCAGTCATTTTTCTTCCTCTTCCACCAAATGCTAGCCCGATCCAGATGTCTGCTAGCCTAATTGACTTTGTTTTTGAAAGCTAAATGGTGCAGGAGCACCCACACCTCACCCTCAATTTGTGATTGTTCGATGGTAAATTGGGAGGAAAGTTGGTAAATTTTAGTATGTTGAGGTCTTTTTGTCTTGAATAAGGTCTAATAGACCAATCTTTTATGTACTTTGGGAATTAGTAGGTTAGGGTGGACAAATGTGCAAAAGCACTTTTGAATTAAATAATTGTTGATATTTCCATAAAGGAAAATTATGTAAAAATTAGGTGGGAGTGCAGAGCAAGAGTCTAAAATTCATGTTATAAGGGTGTCTAAGTGGTCCTAGGCCTTTAGAATATTAAATTTGCATGATAAAGCTTAGTAAGCAAAACCATTCTTAAATAATAAATACTAGTATTTGTAGGCTTAATCAGGGTTTGGTGGTTCAAAGGTAGTTATGGGAATTGAAGGGAGATGATTCTCATTTTAAATGTGTTAAAAACATCATTCAAGCCTGAATGGGGGTTCAACCAATAATTTTTTTGAAGATTGGTGCTCTTCACAATGCCTAAAATTGTGGAATTTCAACATTTTTCTGAGTTTTCAGTTTCTTTTCTCTATGTACGGCCTAGTATAGGCCTCTTATGAAAAGAAATCCATGAAACATTGTGGTGGTAGGTCTTAACCTAGATTTCAATATGTTTGATACACCTTTCGTTGTTTTAGTGAAAGGAAAATCCATTTTTCTGTATTCAGCCTGTACAGACCAACAAAGTTTGAGTTTACTTTAATTTTTGTGATGGAGCCCTTCCTCCTACTATGGTGAATTGTGACTTAGAGGAAAGGTTTACAATGTGTTTTTTTCAAGTTTCCTTAACTCTTTTAATAATGGTAAGGTGTTTATAGGGCTAGTGATGTTGTTTTAGGTTGAGAATGTGAGATTTTGGCTTGAAATAGAGGAACCAAAGTGATGCTTTTGAGATCTACTGAGTATAAAGGATAGGTGAAGGTTTATTATGTGTGTGCAGACCCTAAAATTTTTTTTTGATGCTTTGGTGAGGTTTGGAAGGCCTTGGAGTTGTGAGATGCTAAAGACCCTATGTATTTGTTAGAAAATTGAAGGTTTTAATCAATTATGGCTTAGAGGTTGAGTGCTTTTCTAAAACCCATGGAATTGGGAGCTTTGTGACCTATTTTATGACTATCCAAGAGCTTGTGGGGTTATAAGAAGTTTAAAGAGTAGTTTGTTTGTAAAACAGTGCTAATTTTGTAGCCTTTTTGCAAGGCAGTTTGAAGGATCTCCAAGAAATTGCAAAGAAACCTTGTATGTTTGGCTTGGGAATGGTGTTGGGGATTTGAGTAGATGCTATATTGATGATGAGATGGTCCTTGAGAGGAATTATCTGAAATTTAAGCCAAATTGTTGAGTTTCGAAGCCTTTTTGTTGGTAGTTGTTCCAAGATGGCCAAATGAAATAACAAAGGTTGTTGATTTACTAAAATCTGATTTGTTTGAGTCTTCTCCACCTTGACTCTGCATCACTAAATTTTTTCCTGAGTCACTAGTGTAGCACTCTCCACCTTTTCAGACTCTTTCATTGCTATAGACCGTCTCTGGGATTTAATCATTTGTACCACATGGTTGATGTGCTTTGAATTCTTGCATCTAAAGGAAATTTCATCAACATAAATACTACTACTCTCTGAAGGTTAACAATCTCAATCTCACTAATAGTACATTTACAACCATATTCAAATATTTTCCTTCAAAAGGCTACAAATTCAAATATTGACTTAAATAGCCTTGAAGAGCCTTTAAATAGCCTTTACAAATGATTCTACATCTTTCCAATCATGCCTAACTATTCTTTTTGTAACTAACATGACTTATTACATTATAAATCAATTGTGGATGTGTTATGACCTTATTCAATTGACAAAACTCATAACACAAAACTAACTTAAAATATTTCCGTGAACCAAATTTGCTCAATAACCTTGGTGCCCCTACACCAAATTTCATTATTTCAGTAAATGCCATTACAAGTAAATCTCATTACAATGCCTTAGGTACTTTGTTCTCACAGATATTTTACAATGTCACTCATACATTCGAGATTCTCTTATGTCTACATCATAGGTTCTCATTTAGAGGTTAACTTCAAATAAGAAACTTGAGATTCCCTCACAAAGCTTCACACACTCTTTTATAATGGCTTGAAATCAAAATTGAGATTTTTCAAGATCATCAAAATAAGGATATTGCATTGCTTTTTTGGCTGAGATTCTCTACGATGGCTCCAAAATCAGTATTTTTTGCAAGGAGAGACCAATCAATTTTTACTAGTTTAGTTATAGATAGGAAAAGTAAAAGAATAAAAAAAAACAAATCATGTCCAAAATGGAAATGAAATGAAAATATATGGAAGGCACTTACAGATAAGCATGACAATCTCTCAACTTAGTCACTCCTACTCATACATCTTCACTGCGAGTTCCAAGATACCTATTGCACACAACACCTCTCATGAATCTAGAATATCTTGAAATTCAAGATGCTCCTATAATGTCTATATCATAGGTGCTCACGATAAGGTTAACTTCAAATGAATAAATAGACCTCATGGTCAGACTCACGGACCTTCCACAAGGTCTTGTTCAAAGGTCTACCCCCATATTTTCTCAAATGAACATTGGATGCCACAACAAGTTTCGAGTAATGAAGAATCTTACGATGCGTGTCAAAGCCCTCAAACAACCAATGTTTAACACTCTTATGTGGGTAACTAATAATAGAAAGAAATAAAATGTACAAAGACTTCACATACCTTAAAAACCAAAGTTTCAAATGAAGGAGTTCTACCCAATTATGCAGCCTTTGCTTCTTCTTTCCTCAAATTCCTCAAGAATTTGGGTTTTTCAAGAGCTTCTTCCCCTCCAAACTTCAATTGTATATCAGTTATCACTGTAATTCAAACTTGAATTCATATAATATGCCTTTCAACATTAAAAATCTTCTATTTCATGCAAAGGTGATGAAAATATCATGAAAAAGGTGGTGGAATCTAAAAATCATGCATGCACACTTCACTCAATCACCAAAAAGCTACTTTTTGTCAGAGCACGCATAGAACTAGGAGAATATGAAGAATGTGGGCCGACATCATGGGCATATTGTGTTTTTTAACCATTTTTAGTGCAATAAAAAATGCCCTCACATTATAATGTGAGCGCATTATTTCTTGCTAAACGACCATCTCTTTATTTATTAATAACACACTCGCGTTATAATAAAGTTAGTTTTTTTAAGATTTATAGGGTAGACCCACTCCAATCCACTCCCACCCTATCTCCCACACTCTTTCACCCTCTCCCACCCT
>VDFB02086081.1:257974978-258015016 GCA_007258455.2 Sequoia sempervirens
ACCCTTTTATCTCTCTCGCACTCCCCCCTCTCTCTCTCAAGTCTCTCCCTCCTACCCCCTCTCCCTCTCTTCCCTCTACCCTTAACCCTTAAACCATAAACCCTTGTACACCTCCTACCCTTTATCTCTCTCCCACTCCCCCACCCTCTCCTCTGAAGTATCTCCCTCCTACCAAGGATTAAATTTGATGGTTGACTTTGCCTGTCAACAATTTTTTTAATGGCGGTTATCTATTCAAGGGTGCCCTTAAAAAATTATAATATATCTTAGTGTATGTAAAATTATATATAAATCAAACATATATATCATATAATTCTATATAAATTTTGATAGTCTATCCAAAATATCTCCTTTTATCTGATACAATCTTCTTAAAATTTTGATTGTATTCTATGGCAAAAATATCTAAATACTGTCATATGGCCATCAAATTTAAGCCCTTCTGCCTACCCCCACTCCCTCCATATATTTCTCTCAAGTCATCATTTAAAAAGAATATAATTAATATTTATATTAATATTAAAAACAGGGTGTTCGACTGAACATCTTTAGAATGTTCGGTCGAACCCATTTAAAATCATTTTTTATTCTATGGTGTGTGGGTTCGGTCGAACATGGGTTTGACCGAACCCATATTCGACCGAACTCTTTTATTTTCTTCGACCGAACAAATGTTCGATCGAACCCATAATTTTTCACCCTCCCCCCTGAGGCACCAAAATTGCTGAGAATTTTGCACTTCGAAGCTCAATTTGAGAATTAAAATGGAGGAGATCTCAGAAACCCAATTAGTATCGAGTTCCCCTCAAAACAAGCTATCTAAGGAATATAATTTTAATATGTTTTGATTATATTATCTATCTGTTTTTTAAGTTTTATTAAATATAGGTTTTTCATTGAAAACAAAACTCTTTGTTCTGCACAAGTGGAAAAATAGAAGATTATCAAAAAAAAAAATTTAAAAATATGAGTGCACCAGATATTGGAGTCCTTGATCCAACAAAAAAAATAAAATTATTTCGATACATACAAGTAAAAGTTATGCTATAATGGCCGTAGGTTATGTCTAAATTGTAATTGATTTGACTTTGAAACTTGATTAAAGAAAATATTCAATAAAACTATCTTAACCAAGTGGAAGCACTAGATATCGAAGTTACAAATCTAAATTTGAAAGAATTGAATTTTATCTTTCAAGGAAAAAAAAAGTTATGCATTATAATGTAAAAGGCCACTTTTTAAAAATGTTGTTTTTGAAAACCAATTTTCGTGGGAGATGGAAAAGAGTGCACATGATTCCAAAATTGAAAAAATATTTTTAGAATCTACAGACAAAATGTGACAAGACTCTAGTTTGCATCATCTTCAAATTCTTCACGGTTTAATCGCTATAGGTGCCTGAATGTGAAGATTTTGTTAAAAAAATATATATCAGTGTCCAGTTTGGCCAAAAATTGTAAACCACTATTGTGGGATCACCCAACTATGAATAGCCATTATGGAAAGTGAAAATGGGTATAAGTGGAATATATTGTTCCCAATGACAATTATAAAGAGAACTAGTCTATATAAAACTGGCAAAGAATTGATTTTATTTTATATAAAATTTGTAACTAATTGAGGTATTGGGTAATGCAATATGCACATCTAATAATGCTCTATAAATCTACATAAAGATATTTTATAGACTAAGCTGTGTATTTTTTTTGTTATTGTCCAATGTCCCTATGTGTAGCAGAAATTGGTATGATTCTTTAAATAACTAATGAATGCCATACATACCAATCACATGAGATATTTGAGAGGTTAATTGTATCAAGGATTTTATGCTAAGAAGTGGAATCGTCATTATGAAATAGTATGAAAATATTTGCTGCATATTTTTTTAGGGTCTAGAATCCATTTTGAAACTGCAAGTGGACCTTTCATTTACACATCTTGTATTATGCATCTTTATGTTTAAGGGGAAGGGTGTTTGTGTAAGTCATTTGGAATTTTTTTTATAGAAGTATGTTGGTGAATGCTAGATGACTTAACATGGAAAACCTTATGAAGGTAATTACAAATATTTAAATTTAAGATTGTCTTTTTCCTTAAAACTACTACTCTAGATAAAAACAAAGAGCTAAAGTGGAGAGAAAATTGTTCGCATGTGCTAAGGATTCATACTAAATGTCTTATGGGTTTTATTCCTTGTTCCTCAACCTTTCCGGAACATATTGATTTTTTAATTTTGGCCAAGAGGAGAGACAGTTATGATTATTTAAACACTACCCTTTTTTGTTGCAATCAATAGATTGAAAGTTGTGAATTTAGTAAATAATGTGAGTTTGCAAAGTTAATGGTTAATATCACTACTTAAGAATAAATTGATATGAGTAAGGCTCAATTTTATTTTTTAAACCTTGTTAGATTCTAAGGAAGGGTTCTAAGCTTGAGAACTAATGAATGAGAAAATTAGACCTTTGGTTCCTAAACCCCCTCATAAGGAGCGGGTTAGGGAAAGTGGTGGTCATGGAGTAACCTTTTCAGCAATTGACCTTGGAATTATATAGTTGGGACTAATATCAATCTGAGATTTTTCTTTTGGCTATTGTTTTATCCATCATGTAGAATGTCAAGATATCATAATTATAAGATGATTGGACATTATGCTATAGAAATTATTATCATTGTTTAGCTTTAATAAGCGAATTTCTTGTTCGAGCTACATTCTCTTCCATAATTGGTGTATCAAATGGGCACGTGCTTGAATATATGATGCATGAGCATATAGGCATAGTAGGTCATCAATGGTTCACATAGTGAATTATATTCCATCATGTATGTTGGTCTCACGTTGCTAGATCCTTGTGATGGGTCAAGCTTCTCTAGTGGAGTAGCACGAAGAAGCTAACACTTCGTGGTATGGTGGATATCACCTCAATGATGCTCTCTCTTTCTTCCACTTTCAATTATAGAAGGAAATGGTATAAATTCTATAATGCAGATGATGACACATTTTTTATTTTGTCTTATTAAATGTGTAAATGACTATTACTGGAATACTTATATTCATCATATACATCATGATAAGGGTATGTGCAGGATCATGATGGGCCAAAAAGTGGCGATATGTAAGTGATATGATGGCTCATGTGGCTGACAATTTTTTTTTACCCATAGGTGATGAAACAATAAGGGTTTTTAAAGGAGATTCTCAACTTTACACCAATATAAATTATGGTTTACTTTGAATTTAATAAATAATTATTATTCATATTTTCTATTTGAATTATGACTAAAGTCCTGATTGATAGGCTAATTGAAAAACATCTATAGTTTTCAAATGGTATCACATTTTTTGAATCTGAAACATGCATCACATTCTATGCTTCGCATAATATAGGATTAAAAAAAATTAGAATTTGATAATTTTCACTGCTATACCTTACATATGAGTTTTATATTTTAAAAGTTGTAATAAAAAAAAATTATAATTTACCTTTATTTAATGGGAAAAAACAAAAAATATTATCACATCAAGACATGAGTCCTCTACTTTATATCTAAAATCTTAAAAATATTATACTACCTGGTTGTGGTTAGGTGGTCGATAGACACCTACTTAATTTTTGCACGAATTAAGTACTAATCGCATTGAATTCTTCAAATTTTCACTTCAGATTTCAAAAAGAAACCCAGTACTTAGAAACTACATTCAATTTTCTACAAATTCTATTCTTACATATTTTTTAAATAATATAGATAACTTATTCAAATTTTTACATCAAGTTGCCTAACTCTGATTTTTCTAAATTTTTTGCCACTTAAGGGCCTATTTTTCCATGATGATCCTACACATACCCATAACTTTAAATTGTTATGGAAGACAATGGTTGTCATAATTAGATTAGTTGCATATAATATCAATCTGATTTAAAAATGTGTGTACTAGCAGTTGTAACTATTATGATTCAAGTTTTATACTTATGCCAAGATATTATAAATGGATTTGTGATAATGGTATGATAATGCTAATAGTTGTAGAATCATTCAGAAAAAAAAGGTCATATGTTTAACTCCTTTACGTTGGATCTACACTACCTTCATTTTATTCATTGATTTTCATAGTTAATTAATGATTAATTTGGTAGTTGTTACAACGCCTCCCCTAAATCTGCACTCGTCATTGTCCCTTTGGCTAGTTGTCTACCTTCCATTTATATATCTACCAATATTGGGATGTACACAACCTTCTCTAGGTTAACTCGCATGTGCCTTACTATTGTTTTTATTTTTCATGTTTCTTTATGTGATTGCATGTGCATAATGTGATCCCCTGTGATATTTAGTTTGATCTCCCTCTCTCTCTCTTTTTGTGCATTCCTCTATATGTACCTACTTTCTTCTCTATGTTGTAAGCATTTTATCCTTTCCATTTGTCTTGTGCTTTCGTTTTGGGATGATGCAAGGCGTTGAGACATTTAGGTTTCTTCCATGTTGACTTGAAAGCTTTTCCTTTATCTTTTTCATTTGTCTTGTGTTTTCCTTTTGGGGATGACGTAAGGAATTGAGATATTTAGGTCTTTTCCATGTTGAATTGAAGGTTTTTTCTTTGATTTCACTCTCTTTGTGTCATTCTTCCAATTCTATGATTATTTAGGAAATGATGACAGTCTCGAGCTCTAAAAAAACATTGTAGCAAAGACATACTAACCCCTAATCCATAGATCCCTCTTTTATGTATTCTTCTTTTGGGAAACCTCTTCCTATACTTCCATGGCATAGCTTCTTTATTTTAAAACATAAGGAACTGGCAGTTGTGGCCTTTTCGAGGAAAGCCTCATGTCTTAGGAGAAAAATTACTAGCTACTTTGCTTAAATTCTCACAATAATAATGGTGTGTTAGCAACCACTTTAAAAGTAAAATGGCTTACATTTCCGTGCAGATTCTTGGCGTGGTGCGGGATTTCTTTTTCTTGTGACATTTTCTCGGTGGTAAGAGTCAACGTTCCAAGAGCGCGATATTTTAAGCATGCGATCTCCCTAGTGGGAAAGATGCAAAGTGAGAGGCAGAATCTTTGCTAAGTGGTATCTAATACTCTTTTGACTTTTATCCTCTTTATGAGGCGATGTCTCCTGCTAGTTAATACCTTACATGAACAAAAAAACTTAGGTCCATGACATTCAAAATCATTCATAAAATCATTACATTTGGTGCCTTATCAAAGTTGTCGATAATTTCAGATCGTGATGGGAGGCTAATATGATTCTCTCATTTGCCACCTCGTTGGAATAACTCACCTAGTGGATGGACTGAGGTTCCACTACCCTAGAGTGAGAAAAATGTGTTACGGAAAAACAACCTAGACCTCGTCCACATAGTGTTGGACAAACTATTAAAGCTTGATCCTTTTTCTTAGACAAACAACCTCATTCCACATTGTGGTGGAATGGTTGTGCTTGATCCTTTTTTTTTTCTTTGTTCTTATTGGCCTTTGATAGGGTATGAATATGTATCTTTGTTATTGTTGCATACTTAATTTTCTTTAATGTCTACTTTAGTGTAAGTTTGTCATGGGCGAAAACTCTCATTAAAGTGGGGGAAAAATGTATTAAAGAAAAAAGTATCCCTTTTTCTTGCATTTGGAAATAATTAATGACAAATGAACCTAATGTTTCCTTGATTTAGTGTTGTAATGTGTTTTACACATTCACATTGAATCTAGGTTCCTTTTTAATGATAAAAAGTACTTAATTTTTTCCTTATTTAGGGTGTTGTAAAGTGTTTTACCCTTTCACACTAATCTAGGGTTTTATTAAATAATTGTGGTTAATTGAGGTTAATTGTCCCCTCTATTTCAAATCTAAGCCTTATTAATTGCATTTTTCAAGGATCTATCCCAACACCTATTAATGATATTGCATAACATTTACATTGGAAAAGTTGAAGTCCTAGAAATCTATGCTAGGACCCATTCGCCACTTTGGGTAAATGGGCGAATGGGTCTTCCTAACATAAGACACCCCTTTCTTGGCATATTTGAAATGGGTTTTTGATGTTATTTCATCCCTCTAAAGCTTGGTCCTAGGAAATTATGTTAGGACCCATTCGCCCAAGGTGACAAATGGTTCCTCCTTGCTTAGAACACCCCTTTTTGAGTTTATTTGTGGTGGGATTTTAATGATTTTCAATCGTAGCTCTGATGTCAGCTTGGATTATTTGAATTTCAGGGTTAATCCTTAGATTTAGTATAAATATAAGGTCAATTTACATAAATTTTCATCTAAGCATTCAAGTATTCAAGCACTATAGAAAACTTATGATCAAGAGAGCATCTTCTAGAGCATTTCAAAGGCATTCAAGGGAAAATTATTGAAGTTTCATTGCAACAATTCAAGATCATATCATCAGTCAAAGGCACAGTGCATCAAACATGTGGTTGAGCTAATGTGTGTTAATGTAGTATTGAAGATCCAAATTAAGCATTGTTTCACATACAATTCAAGATCAATATCTACATTCTACATGTCCACTTCATGTTAGTTTGCATATTTACATTCCAAGACATCTTCCAAGGTATCTTCATTTCATGTTTCATGTTTCATGCTTCAATTTCATTGTTTCATCATAAGGTTTAATTACCTAAATAGGGTTTGATTGAGGCAAACCCCTATCCTCTAACAATCAACAAGTTTTTATCCTCTTTGATGTGTGTTTGCAGATTCATAGGTTGAAGATCAAGTGGGGAGCAATATTGAAGCAAAATTGCCAAAGTTGTCAAGTTGCAAAATTGTCATCCATATTGCAAGAACATGAAAACAAGGCTACAATTTTTTTTTTAAGTTTTCAGGAGCTAAGCACCGAGGTGGAAGTGCATATCTTGAAGTACAAAACCTAGATCTCAATTTTTAGAAACCCTAATAGGGACCCATTTGCCACTAAAGGTGAATAAGTCCTTTGTGACCTAAAAACAAATTTTCTCTAAGGTACACATCATTTCAGCTTCCAAAACTTCCCTTATAGTTTTGAATATAAGGGGAAAACAGGTTTTGAAGGGACCCGAAACCCTTTACAACTTTATGTACAAAATATTGCTCGAAAGATACAACACTAGACAGTTAGCGGCATCCAAAACTGAAAAACCACAAAATATACAAACAACTACTCCAAAGATAAAAAAAAGAAGAACAACAACAAAACAACAACAAGCAACAATGGGAAAAGTAGAGCTAAACTGCATGTGCATCCTTTCGACCACCATGAACAAACTTTACAAGGGACTGCTCAAGGGAAATGATTATGCTTAGGAAGACCTCTCTCCCTTCTTTGCACAACCATCCAAGAAAGATCATCCTTCGAAGGATTAGAGCAAGGGAAAGTCGAAGGATAAGCCAACAAAGGAAAAGAAGGAAGAGAACCAAGAGTGTCACTCCCACAACCAACAACAACAAAAGGAGCTGTAGATAAAATAATAGTCACAACAACAACAACAAAATCATCAGCAACAACCTCACCAGCCACAACAAAAACTATAGAAAAACCAATTGCTTTAATAGTAGCAACTGTAGACAAACTAGTAGCTGTAGAAGAACCAACTGCACCACCAACAACAATAGAACCAAAAGCCCCAAAAACAAATGTATAAGACCCAGGAACAATAGCAGCAATAGTGGATGGCAACTGAGAACCATCAGCAGAAGAAGCCATGACTTTAGGGGCCAAGACATCATCCCTATAATCATTGTCCAAAACATAAGATTCACCCACAGTAAGATGCTCATGAAGAACATCTTTCCACCAAGTAGCATAACTACGACGAGATTTTTGACAATTTCTAGCCAAATGACTTGTAAAAAAGCATCTCCTACAACAGAAAGGAAGACCTTCATAATCAAGAATCTGAGACAATGGTCTAACCCCCACCATCAAAATGGCCTTGCCAGGTAAATCTTTTGAGGTATCAACGTCCACAATAATGTGGGTGAAAGTAGGATGATCATAGATAAGAGAAGACAAATCAGCCATAACAAACCTACCAATAGCATTTCCAATAGGGTCAAAGAAAGAAAGAGTCCAAAGCTAAAGACGCAGATTAGGAAGTTTGGCCCAAGTAGGAAACACACTAATAGATTTAGAAAGAGGGTTGAAAGAAGGGAACCAAGGCTAGAGAGAAAGTGAGTGCTTTCCCCACAACCAAACACCCCCTTCCAACACCTGAGCCCTATCCTCCTCAGATTGAAAGGTAGCCACAAAAAAAACCCTAGCCGAATGATAGAGTTCAATCCTATCCTCAATAATAAGCCTCCAAGACTCCAAAACCCATTTGTGAAAATTTGGAAGGGAGGGCCAAAAGCCATTAAATCTACAAATAAGAGTAGAATGAGAGAAATAATCTTCTTTATCCAACACCTCCTACCCAAAAATAACAATAGGGGTTGAAGAAGAGCAACATAAGGGTTTACCCTTAAAAGAGGGAAGAGAAGAAGGGATTTTACCACTAGAGCCAACCACCTTAGCAAAGGAATGAGAAGCAAGGCACAAAAGAGGGACATCCATGTGCAGCGACCCAGACCCTAAAGGAGGAAAATCAAAAGCAACAAACCCACCTAGCAAAGGTCGTGAACCGTCAGGAGAGAGACCCACAGTTGAAGACAATGGTGGCCCAACAACATGCAGCGAACCATCTGTAAACACTTGCGAGCCAACAACACACAACCCCACAGTGACCAAAAGCGACCCAGCGAAAGCCAACAACACACCAAAAACCAATGATGCGCCAACAAAAGACAACGAACCATCCACAAAATGCAAGAGTGTTTTAGCAGAGAGCGAGAGAGCCATTTAAAAAAAAACTTCCCTTATAGTTGTTATAATAGTCATGAGTCATTTTTTATCATTATTTATGCATTTTGGCCTTCATAATTGTATGTTTCATAGGAAAAACTTGTGGTTCATCATCTTGATAAATTCATTTTGATAAACCCTATTTTTCTTTGAAACACTTGTATGAAGTTTTTTTGAAAAGCTTTAATATGATAAACCTTAATATATGGGTTCTTATGTTGGTTTTCTTATCCTAGAATGTTTATGAACATTCTCTAATAAAGTTTGCACTTCTTTATGCCTTGTAACACCACCTTTAATTTTAGATAAAATCAACGAACCCTTTCTTGATTTTTGTCTTTTCAAGTCTTTACCTTGCATATCATTCTTATTGAAAGGACTCTAGTGTACTTCTAATTCTTTTTAAGTTTGATTTTTTTCCTATAGAGGCCCTCATTGATATTTGATAAAAAGAATATGATTTTGTCCCTATGCTATTATGTGATATATTTGTCTTGCCCTTTTCTAGGTGATGTTGGGGCCTATATTAGTAACTGCAGATTTATCTGTAGTGCCCCTTAGTTTGCTTTTGTTTCTGGCAGTTACATAGTTGTATTTGGACTTGATGACACTTGGATACTATGAAACTTTGATGCTTATTTATGATGATATTTGATGACACTATTATATCTGATGTTTTATGCTTATATCATGGTTGGCAGATTAGGTCAATGCTTTATGTGAATTATCGTCGATATGAAGATTATGTGTTTATTGGATGTATATTCTACTATGATTTGATATTTGTTATTGTGTGTCATTGTATTTGTGAAGGGGAACAGAGTCACATCACTCACTTGTAAGTGTCCTGCAATGCTGTGATTTTCCCTTCACAGTGTGATTGACTATTTTCCCTATGCACATGTTCGACTGTGTGATTTGTTGTAGGCTATATGTATATATGTATATATATATGTATATAAATTTATATGTATATATGTATATATGTATATATATATGTATATACATATATATGTGTATATATATGTATATATATATATATGCATATATATATATACATATATGTATATATATATATATATGTATATGTATCTGTATATATGTGTGTGTGTATGAAATTAAAAGGATATTCTATTGTATAATTATTGTTGTATTTTAATTGTATGAATTATTACAACATTTAGTTTATTTTGATTTAAACAAATATATATGTATATATGTGTTTATAAGAGCTCGAATGTATGTAATGTGTATCTTGTAAAAGATGTTGTCACCTTTATGTAAAATTGTATTTATCTTAACCAAACAAGGAGAACATTAAGTATAAATAGATTGATATAAATGTTAATAAATAAACAAGATAGTGTTTGTGGAAGAGGGTTACCTTTAACATAGATTAATATTTAATTAACATGAAGTGACTACCATGAAAACCCAAGTCTAGAGCTCATGCCTTATCATTGTTGGATTGTTCACTTGAAGTGAGTAAATAAATATGAATTTGGAAATGAATGTGAATTATAGTATAAATGTTAAGTCAATGTGGGAAGTGAATAGTTGGAGTCTTCCCGAGGCTTGGGAGAAAACTATGTTATTGGCCTAATGTTTGTGCCGATTCTTGAACTTGGTTTTTGTGATAACTGCCTTGTGATATTGTGGAGAATCTAGCCATGCCTTGTTTGCATGCTTCATGATTGGTTCTTGAGTGGGATGGTTCATGCCTCACCTTGGTGCATGATCTTTCAATTATGGGCTTTATGCATGTTGCTTTGACCTATTTTTTTTAGCTGAGTTTCTAGTTGTAGAAGGTGGAGTGGCTCTCAATGGGGGCCGACACACAAAGTGGCCTCTAGGATAACCCATGTGGGAGTTTCCTTATCAAGTGATAACTTAATTAATTAATTAGGGGGTTGGGTAGAATTTCACCTTAACTAAGATGATTGGATGCCTCACCCATGCTTGTAGCACTTGTTCAGGCTAAGGATGGGTTGATAAGGCCTAGTCGAAAAGACCAATATCCTTGTCTCCACAAGAGGATAATTGGTCCTACATGTGTCACCCTATGGGGCCGACATTGAATGTGAGACTGTCAGGACAACCATAGATTGGGGACGACGTCTAGTGAAAGACTGTCAAGACAACCCATGCTAGGACCATGTGATGACACTCTCCCCTACTACAATCTTGTATTTACTTGTCTTGTATTTCCATTTAATGTTGTGCTCCTCTAGAAGTGGAGTACTGCCATTTAATGTTGTCTTGTACTTGTTCATTGTTGTGAAGTTAGCCTTTTGTTGTCCATTATATTTTTCCTGATTGTGATGGTGGGACCCTTTGCTATCTCTTAGCATGGGGGGTGGAGCTTTGGGTTCCACATGGTTGGATGGAAAGTGCATTGTTCTCCATTGGGTTCCCTCTCCTAGTTCATGATTGTGGTGACTTCTTCTAGATTGAAGACTTCTACATTATACCAACTCATGTGGATTGTTACTCTTACACTTGTATTGTATTATACTTGATGTACACTCCTCACATGTATACGAGGAGATATTGATGTTTAGATGTATAAAAGTAATGATGTAAACTGATGTTGAACTCTATTATGCAATGGATTGTGTAACAGATGTTATTGCGTATATAATTCAATCAATTGATTCAAATGATCACTATTGGATAAATGTTATGGATGTATCATATTGATTACTTGATTAAATGAGATAATTAGAAGTAATTCCTTGTTGAAGTTGTCATTTATTTAATGTAATACCCCTCATACTGTTTAGACTTGATACTTTTGTGGTTTTGATTGATGCTTTGTGTCTGTGATTGGTATTACTTATTGTTTGTTTTAGTGGTTTGGTTAGTAGACTGTTGGTGATTATGCTTATACATTTGAGGACATGGATATTTCTTATGATATTGGGGTTTGGTGATATTAGTTTGATTTCAGTAGCATTGTGATGCATTAATTTAGTAAATTATGTTATGATATAATCTGTTAGTTTAGAAATGTTATTTTATCATTTGTGTTATAATTGTTAAAATAGATGTGATGAAAGGACAGTGTAGCATCACTCGTTCGCGAGTGCCCAGCTACGCTGCAATTCCTTCTCACAATGTAATGATTTGATTTATATATATATATATATATATATATATTATATATATATATATATATATATATATATATATATATATATATATATATATATATATATATATATATATATATATATATATATATATATATATATATATATGTACAGGTATACAACTTTGTTTGGATGCAGGGATTGCAGGTACAGAGTCTCGATTCCACCTGCTTCGGCAGGACAAGGTGAGCACCAATAACCCAACGGCATAATGTTGAAACAGAGATGACTAGGAAGTCACCCCGTCCCATGTTGTCAACCGTCCCGATTGAATGGTATTATGTGTCGTTGTGTTGTCATTTCAATATTTTATTACTATGTTTTGTGTAAGTGTCTTGTTCGTATGTATTTTATGTTGGTATTTTATAAGTTGTGATTTATTTAATTAAATGGTGGTAATAATTGTTTATTATAATGTTAGATTAATTTGTATTTATATATTTAAAAAGTTTTAGTTTAAATGTCATGTATTTTATTAAATGCTAATTAAATATTAAATTGAGTTTTGTTAATTTAATTAAATTATCTTGTTGAAGATAATTATAAAATAAATAGATTAAATGAATTAAATTATGTGCATTGCAAGTAAAGCTTGCAAAATCATATTTAAAACAAAAAGTATTGATAAATGGAAAAATAAATAAATAAAAGAACAAAAAAGATAAAAGGACGAATGAGGATTGAGTGTTGACTGAAAAGCTTGATTTAAATAAATAATTTCTTTTATTTTGGATTTTGGGAGCTTTTGGAAAGAAAGGGCAATATCTTTTATTTAATTGAAAATTTATGAGTTTTTTCACAGACAGAGGAAATTGATTTGAAGTTGCACAAGAATTAAGTTTTCTGAATTCATTAGTTTTTTTGGGTTTCTAGAAAGGGATTTGCAATCTTTTGTTTGCATTATGTTGGAGAGAGTTTTCTAAATAAAAGATTGGATTTGAATTCGAGCACAGTATTCTGGAGAGGAGATTTCGAAGCAGGAACGAGAAGCTCTTCGTAGAGGCCATCAGGATCAAGCAAGCATCATCAGATTCTCAAATAAGCGCAAGACTCCAGGTTCCACTTGTTTTCTCCTTCAACCTTCTGTTTCAGGGAAAAATAAAAAAAAATAGTTAAATATGACTTGTGTGATGAAAGAAAACTTTTGATTGAATAGAAAATTACTGGGAGAGATTAAACTAGCTTTCTAAAAGTTATTGGTTGTTTACAATTTGTAAAAACAAAAACTACATCTTCTGAAATGTCCAATTTGTCTATGTTGATATGAAAGAAAATACGTTATTTATCTGGAACAAACGAATCTTGATTTTATAAACAATCATATATATATATATATATAATTGTTTCTTTTATACAATCAATCTTCTATAGAAAATGTTTATTTACAAATACTTATATATATACATATGAGAATATATTTAATTCTGTTGTCCTGTCTTTATGTACTTGTTACTGAAATATTGTTTCTTATGGATATATATATATATAAGTTATATATATATGTGTATATATACACAAATTTTGTATATATATATACATATATATATATATAAAATATACATATATATTTATTTTCTTGCATTGAAATTTATTCAAAATTGTGGTTCAAAAATCGAAATCGTGGCCGGTATACCTGTCGATGTCTGTACCAGGGACGGATGTATTTTTTTAAACAAAATAAAGTTTTTTTTTTATGTTTGATAGGTGTTATTATGGGGCAGGAGGGAGGGATGGCAGAGCCGTACCCTTCCCCACAACCAAGGGTCTGGTGGACTGTTGCGTACAACAGGCCGTGGGGACTACTGCTGCGCAGTCCCCATACGAACTACCATTGCCTTGTTTATTTCTTTTGAGCACTGAAATTTTTAAATATATATATATATATTTATCAATATGAATAATTTTATTATTATTTGTTTTTTTAAAATGATATATATATATATATATATATATTATCAATATGATATTTTTTTATCAATATAAATAATTTTATTATTATTATTTTTTAAAATTTTTTAATGTATTTATATATATATATAATGTACATATATGATGTTTCTTTGTTTTAAGAATTATATCATTAAAAATAGATTTATTGATTAATTAAGGGAAAACATATTATATGATTTTTTTGAAATTATTATGTCTCTTTTCAAAAAAAAAATTGCATCGAGTAAAATAGAGATATTATATGCAATTGAACAAATCGTTTGCTTACGTTATAAAATCGTGTAATCTTGATATTGTCTTCTATTTATTGTTTTGGATCTTGTTCTAGGATGTGGGAACCCCATTGTAGATTGTGAAACTTATTTCTAGAGGCGTGTTTTATCTTTGTATGTTTATACTCGTATTTTGTGCTCATGAAGTTGCATGATTTTCGTATTAATACTATTGTGGAAGGGTTGTACAACATTATGGAGACTTTGATTTTGAGCTTATTGCGAGATGGAGTTGCCTCGCATGTTTTTTTTTGAGTTATATGTTTTATTCGTTGTAGTACAACCCTTGTCATGTTTTGGTTTATGTTTGGGATCTTTTGGGAGAGTGGCTCTTTGTGGGGGCTGGCACCTCGAAAGGAGGAAGAGCACAGGATAACCCACGTAAGAGTAGTATAACAAGTGATAACCTAAAAATAGAACTTAGGGGGATGGGTAGTAAAACACACAAGATAATAAATATTGGATACCTCGTCTATGCATTAGGGCTATCATAGACTAATGATAGACTGAGAAGGTTGTGGTCGACGGCAAAGTCGTAATCTCGTCTTCATGAGAGGTTATCGACTCTGCATGAGCTACCCTATGGTGTCGGTGCCTCAAGTAGGAGGAAGGGCCAGGAGATCCATAGATGGGTGTCGACGCCTCAAGTTGGAGGAAGGGCCAGGATATCCCATGAGAGCTATGTGATGACACTCTCCACTAGACACCCGTTTGCCTTGTTTTCTTATTGCCTCTGGGATTATATTTTGAATGTTGTATCAGTTATTCTGGAATTGTATTTTGAATGTTGTATAAGTTCTTCTGGAATTATATTTTGAATGTTGTATTAGTTCTTCTGGAATTGTATTTTGAATGTTGTATCAGTTCTTCTAGAAATGTATTTTGGATGTTGTATTAGTTCTTCTGGAATTGTATTATGTTCATTGTTTCAGTTTCATTTGTAAATGTTTTATGAAGGTTCTTTCATTACTTGGTCAGTGGTTATTGCCTTGCTCGGATGTGATGAGATTCATGACTTTAAGTTATTATGTTGACTCGTGAATGTTGTTGGTTATGTCATTGTAATCCTTGATGTGTACTTGAGTTTTGTACTATATTGTTCTGTTGGAGTCGTTTGGCATTCATGGTCGTGATCTCTTCCTTGTCATCTTTGAGCACTGGGGGTGAGTTATTTATAACTCACATGGTTGGGTGGAACATGCTCCGCACCCGTTGGGTTCCCCATCAACATTCTTTGTTCGCAACATACCTTCAATTGGAGTTTGTTCCAGTGGATCACTTGTAATTCTGATATTATTGTACTTTGTATCATCCCACATGTATGGGAAATTTGTTGTAACTCATTATTGAGAACATGTAATCTTATGTTTATACGATGATGTAATAGTTAGGATCCTTTGTAACATTATTGCAAGAGATTCTATGTGATTGTAATATGAGATGTAGTGATACTTTCACTCTCGGTTTATGGATGTACTTTTATTATTGATTATTGCAATATAATTGGTTAAGTTGTTTAATAATTATCTTTTACTTTTGTTATTAGTTGTGTTGTGATGTGACCTCGCGTGCCCCAGAGAATGTAACATTAATTTGTTAATGTGCAATGTAAATGTAATTAATGTTTAATTTCATGTTTACCTTATGTTATTATAAAAAAAAATTGGTTGCAATGTTTGTTCTCTGGGGTTTGCACGACGGGCGTTACATTTAATGTAATGATTTATAGTTTCTTGCTATTTATTTGATGGGAATAATGTAGCATAGTCATAGACCTTAGAGGACTTAGGTTAGATTGGTGTTATGTTCAATTGCAATAGTGTGTTTAATGCAATTTTAAAAAAAATTCTTCCTTTTTTGGTGTTAGAGTGTTGTCCTCTAGGGTCTCACGATGGGGGCGTTACATTATCTATGTTGAGTGTTTCCTTTTTTAATAGAACCATGTTTTAGGTATTGTCTATGACCAATCTAAGAATTCCTTCAATATACGCCTTATTAAAAAATGTTATTGTTATAGTGTTTTGTCTTTCGTTGTGCTTGTTGCATGCATAAATATCTTAAACTATAGGAATTTCCAAGTGATAGAGGTGATTGTGTCTATTTGTAGCCTTTATTGGGTTTATAGGTGGGTCTATACAAAATCATGAGGGTCCAAAAAGTGGCGATGTTAAAAATAGGCATTTTTAACACACCCAAAAATGCGAAATTTCCACTTTGATATTTTGTAGGCTTGGGTACAATATATGTTTTGGTTTGGTACTACCAAACCAAAATGGATATCCATTTCTAATTGGATATCCATTTAGTTTAAGTCAGAATATTTAATTCTGTTGGGTTCAGACACGACCAATTTTTTATTTTATATATATTATAATAATTTTTTAATATATTTATCATGTACAACATTAAATTAAAAATTATTATAATAATACATTTAAAAAAAACATTATTATAATGTTTGTTAATTTAATATTATATAATAATATATTTAATATATTATAATATTTATATAATATTAAATATTATATATTAAATATAATATTAAATTGATTATATTTTAAGATTATGTTATATTATTATATAATATTATAATATATATATATAATATAATATAATATAATATAATTATAAAATATTATCTTATACATTTGAAAAAAAGCGCCCCTCTCCAAACTTAGGTATGAAAATATAAATATTAAATTTATTATATTTAATGATTATATTATATTATTATATTATAAATAATATAATAGAATAATATTATATATAATATATAATATATATTATTCATAATATAATGCATATTATATTTTTATATTATACATTTGAAAAAAAAATGTCACTATTCCAGACAGAGGTATACATTTGGTTTTCTAGGCACTACCCATGTGACTTTTGGGGTGTGCCTTCTTACCACCCACCTTTTCTTTTGTGAATATATATTTTAATCTTTATAATTAATATAGATTAGTGACTATTCATCAAAAAAAAAAACACAAATATTTGTTTAAAAACAAATATCCATTTTGAAATGGATATCCATTTCTTGTGTTATAAATTAAAAAAAAAGAAAAACCCGAGCACTCATATAATATAATATTATATTATTATATAATAATATATTATTTTATAATAATATAATATTATATAATAATATTATATTATATTATATAATAATATTATATAATATTATTATAAAATATTATATTATATTTTTATTATATTTTTATATTATACATTTAAAAAAATTCCACCAATTAATATATGGTCGGGTCTCAAACCCGACCATATATTAAAAAAGTATAAAACAGGTTTCCTACATGTTATAAATTAAAAAAGAAAAACCTGAGAGCTCATATTTAGCTCATTATGTGTGTGTTATTTTACTCTCCAACTCAGATATCCATCCCTAGGGGATAATTTTGCTCAAAATTAATCAAATTTCAAAGGTATGTTTGGATTTTTATGTTTTTATTCAATTTATATTCTTTTTGCTTTGGTTTTTTTTAATTTTAGTCAAAAATAGGATAAATTTGATAGGATTTTTATTGCATAAAAATCATTGTTAATTTTTAAAAAAAATTATCAATTAACAGGTTTAAAATGGATCAACATGAAAACCCTAACCTCACATAAGATGAAAACCCTAACCCCGCACAAGATGAAAACCCTCCAAATCCTCCTGCACTGCAATTGTTGTTTCCAATCCAAAATGTGTCAATAATACATGAATCTATTCATAGAAATTTAGATCAATTGAGAAATGTATGTTTAATCTATGAGACACTCACTGAGCTATCAGACATGAAAAGCACTTTGGAAACAATCATTTCAAATGTTGAAACTTTGGCAACTCAACATAATAGATTTACACAGTGGTGAGAGGAACAAAGACAATTTTATGCCGATGGGTTATCATGTGATGAGGTGAGGGAACTTGATATTGAGAAAGCCCAATTAGCCCAATTATTCATCTATCATAGAACAAGACAACCTGTTAATGTGCAAAAACAAAAAATTTCAATTAAATGGTGCACCCATAGAGGCATATTAGATAATTTATGGAGACATTGGTGGATGGTTTTTGATAAACCACCCAACAATAATCTTGATGTCCCTCAATATTTTCTCTGAAAATTATATGTTGAGTTTGTGCTAGGGAAACATTTCAATTATTTTGACATGTGATATTTCTAGGGTTTTGGTAGAGGGATGCCACAAGATAGACCTAGAGCATGTTGAGTCACCCCAATTAATCCTACTCTACCTATTGTTACCCTGACTCCACTACCTTACCCTAAGATTGGCGTAGATGCAAGGACTCTAAGCATTTATGCCTTACATTCATTGAGTGATGATTTCTTCGCGCAAAGCCATCATGTTGCATGTAATGCCCCACCAAGTAACCCTAAAAGACGAAACAACTAAACCCCAAAGATGGATTTTTTTTTTTTTTAAGAGAAACAACAATGATCTGCATAATATAACATAGAATCTCATCCTAAGTCCTCTAAGGTTTTGTGACTACACTACTAACATATCTATCAATCCAAAAACTAAAATTATTTCATTAACTAATATGTTAACATGATTTATCTAATAATCAAGTTCATTATAATTGACTACATTAAATGATTCAACAATATACAATTCCATAACATGTCATTCGTTAAATAATGTATTAAGGATCATTCATAAACAACTAGCAATATATATACAAATTCCATTACATGAGAATACATCATAATTTGTTACATCATTACGAAGTATACAATAATGCTTCCCTAAATACAATTGAGAAGAATACATCAAATTACAATAAATGGTACAACTAGAATACAATCCATTACATATCCATAAAAGACTGTCTCTTTGAACTGTATCATGAATTGAAATCTGCTACACAAGGTACAACCTCCATGCATATGAACAAGCAGCAAAGAAACCCAATGGAGGAAAAAGAACCAACCTCCTGACAATGTGGAACCCTAAGGTTCACCCCCGTGCTAGGAGATAACACAAGGTCCCACTACTAACAAATAGTTAAGAAGACAATAGGCTAACATAAACAAGGATATACATGGCTCCAACACAACACTGCTAACAACATTAATATCACATACAACACATACATTGCTTGCAACATTGACTTCACTTCTAGAGGCACACATACCACAAAAGGAGAACAACAACTAGAGAATGCTAGACTGCAATATGGAAGAGTTCCATCACATGGTCTTGACATGGGTTGTCCTGGCGGTCTCTCACTAGACCCCAACCCCCATCTATGGTTGTCTGGTATACCTCTCACTAGGTCTCGACCCCATAGGGTGACAAATGTGGAACAACCATTCCTTTTGTGAGGACAAGGAAGTTGATCTTTCCAACCAGGCCTTCTCAATCCATCCTTAGCCTAAATGAGCACTACAGACATGGGTGAGGCATCCATTATTCTGTTTATGTGAAAACTACCCATCCCCTTAATTCATTATTTAGGTTATCACTGGATTAACAAACTCTCCAATGGGTTGTCTTGGTCAACACTTTGGGATTCAATCCCCATTGAGATCCACTCCCCCTACTTGCAACTAGTAAACCCTATGCAACAAGAAGGGAATTTACTATCTTGCAAACTTACCCTAACCACATGAATCCATACACAATGCAAGGCATTGACCCTCTTGCACACATCTTAAACACAACCAAACCATGTCCAAAATAAAAAGAAAATCATAAAACCCATCATACAAGATACTCCCCCTAAGCCTCTGGAAGACTAACATTACCCACTTTATACCAAGGACTTCTACTTTGAACAATAACCAAAATCACCCGAATTCCACTAGTTAAATACATTGTTTGAACAATCTAAGCACACAAATAAATAGTGCAACCATGAAATCTGCATGTAATAACAAATCAACTATCGAATTATTATGAAAGAAATCAGTATTTAAAAGATAATCTCGTGTACTTAGACTAAAGCTAATCCCAAATTCTCTCATTTAACTAATTATAAGTTAATCAATTTTTCCCTCATTAACTTCCCAACTTACATGTCTAACATAATCATTTATTTGTAAAGGAAAAAATATACTTTTTCAAACACTTTAATATATACACAATTATACTTATACATATATAAAAATATATACACAAATATTGGTATATATTTATATATATACATATATAAATATATGTATATATTATAAACATCAAGTTGTTTTCAATATTATAGAATTTAATTTGTCAACACACATTTATAAATAAACAACATATATATATTACTAAATACCACATATCGCACAACCAACTAATTCTAGCCTATTTACATTCACCAAATAACAACATACAATAGAATTTACATCGAAAGATAACATAATACACAACCATCAAACATTTAATGATAAATATAAGCTCAGACAATAACTCACCTCATACTATTTCTCAAGAGAGAACAAGCATCAATCATATAGCATGAAGTATAGCCTTCAAGATAAGAAGAATCAATGTATGGAATGATAAAATAGAATGTAGGAATTGCATTCACCATTCATAAGACCTTTCCACCAAAGAAAATTATATTGACCAAACTCAAATACACAACACAGAAAAAAAAAAAAGGATGCCAATAGCATTGAATGCAAACTATGTCCATAAAATTTGATTCCCACATAATATCTTTGCAACAACTATCAAGTAAGGTGCAAATACAACAATTTCTAATAACAATGTAAAAGCAATGAATACCAATAAGATTTATCAGGCATAAGTCTAAGAAACAAAATTGTTGACTATTGAAGAAATCACCATCTAATCCCTAAGTGCTTCAACAACAAGTTTGCAGTAAAAAGGCATCAAATTAAGGGAAACACATAGTTTAAATACCACATACAATTTCTACCTACAACACCAAATACCACAAGTGCAACCAAGATGAGTAGGGCGCGTGACTAACTTATAAGCTATTGATATTACATTCTCAATAGAATGAGGCAAGGTACAAAGTAAATTGAATGCAAGGGATTTAAAAATAAATGCATATTTAGCTCATCAAACATTGCAAATGGCCACTAAGTAGGGGTGTGCTAAAAAAGGTTTGTTGAAAGGCTTAAGTAACTTTCAAACAATGCAAATGGTTGATGTAAAACTGAATTCCCATAATTAAAGATTACGCAACACAAAGAATGACCAAAACAAAATTAGATAGGTTGTGGATTGTCCCAATAAGCCAAAGGTATCGGTTTAAGGAATGCAAAGGTTTCAAGTTATGCACAAATAGATTAAATCTTTCAAGAATACAATGATTGCAAAAAATACATAACAAATGCATATTTAATTTATTTCTTTATGGAAATACAATAGATAACTATAGGCTTCCAAGCAACACACTCAATCAAGCATTCATTTTTCCATAGACAAAAGAGAGAGAATTTGATTGCATTAATCAGAGAAAAAAACAAAGAACAAGTCAAACTGGGTCCAATGTCGGCTGAGATGAAAATCCGGTGTCGAGATCAATCTTCTACAACAACGTGCAACTTCTTCAAATCCCCAATCAATTCTTCCCCGAAACCCCAAATTCCCACTCAAGATTCACAACAAAAGAAACCATCTTGCAGACAAAATTTTTCTCTTCTCGAAAACAAAAATCAATAATCATGAAAATCTCTCGAAAAGATAATTATTTACAAAAGGAAGGCTATTTGATTTTTGAAAACAAAAATCTAATAAAAATCTCTAAAATCTCAAATAAGAATCTAGTTTCCCTTTCAACAATCAATTCAAAGTTATGCATGTTCTCCAAGAAAATATTTCTATCTTTTTATATTATTTTTCTTGTTTATCCATTATCACATTCCATTTTAATATTTTATTTTATTTTAATAGTTCATTATACTTTTAATTTTATTATAACCCATAATTATTAATAAATATATTTATATTTAATTATCAAAATATTTTTTACTTAATAATTTAATTTAATGAATCAATTAACCAAGAACAACATTTATCAACAAATTTAAATTAAACAAACCAAATATCAACAACAATTACCTAACCATAATCAGGGTTGAAAAACAAGAACAACTGACCACAAGTATCTGAAAAACATTGACGAGGTGATAGATTGGACACTCATCCTCTTCGAGGATGATGGCTAGGGTAGGGGACCAAATGTTATCTCCGATCAATTGTTCCATTGGGTTTTAAGGCATGTTCAAACTTTCCCATTCAAGTGGAATTGATGCCTAGTACTTGCAACCTGTAGCACACAAAATGGTCAAACATATACATAGTCATACAATCAGGCACACTGTGAAAGGAAGTTGCACCATAGTAGGGTACTAACTTGTGATTAATGCGACATTGTCCCTTTCACCCAAACACATCAATCAAGTAACCACATCAACTCAAAACAAACACAAGATAATCGCACAATAATCATGATCAGCTAACCACATAATGCTCATAATAAAAATAATCCACATAATCAAATAAGTCCATATACTAGTCATAACATAAGCATAAAACACCAGTAATAGAAGTATCACCAAAGTATCATCAAAATGTCATCGTAGCAGTAAGTCCAACATCAAACAAAGTGTCATAATGTCTCATCCTAAAAAAATCAGCTATCAGTCTAACAAAGAATAATATGAGGGGCACTACATCCTCCCCCTAGAATCAGGCTTACTCTTGGAAGCCTACAAACAAAAACAGGTATAACTCTCACATACGAAATGCATCCTCCCAAGTGGCTGAAGACTCATCATTGGGATCCCACTAGAACCTCACCTACTTAATGCCTCGACCCCTGAGGGTGAGTCTCTTGTGTTGCAGAATTCTCATAGGCTCTAGAGCTAGATGCCTATCCTCTACCTATAGCCTCCACAACTATGTCTTGATGCTCTACCTAGTGGTTATCAACCAATACAAACACTCTATGAGGCCTACTTACATCACCCATTATTGGCTCTGAGGCTACCAACATCTGACTAAATATTGATGTGCTCGTCTGAGGATACTATCTAGTTATGTGGCCCTACTAGCTGCAAGAAAAACATCCTATACCTCTTCCATACCCCCTATCACCTGAGGGTGCACTGGACTATTGGAAGCTACCTCTGCTAACTACAGACTGTGTACTTTGAGCTAGTTGGTCGGGACGATAATGCTTGGCTCAAGTCTGCAAATTACAGTTTTTCTTATACTGAGAACCACTACCTTGCTAAGACTAAGAGTTCTTAGGTCTCACCTGGGAACGTTGTTGTTGTCCACCCTTAGCGGGTGGTTGATGGATCCTAGAGGAAATCGCTACCTAAGACTGACCACCTTGAGACCTAAAGCCTTCTAGAGGTGCACTACTAATCTACACACCTATCTAACCTCCTAATGCCATGGACAAATTCTCCTCCACCAAACAAGCCTTCACTACTACCACCTCCATGGTCTTCGGCTCAAAGACACAAACTTGCCCACTAATATGGGAATTTAAACCCCTAATTAAATGTTGAACCAACATGGCCTCAGCATAACCAATACCTACGTATTTCTTAAGCTCATAGAACCTACACTCATATTACTCCATAGACATGGCCATCTATCTTAATTTTTGAAAATCATCAGCACAATGCTACCTCCAGTGGTCTGGAAAAGAGTGAGGTATGAACCTCTCTAGAAACATCTCCCAAGAAACTAAGCCAATATCCAAATGCAATTTTTTTTCCTCCAACCACAACCATGTGGAAGAAAAATCCCTAAGGTGCATGATGGCACATATCGCCTTGGTATTACTACCATATAGGTGAGTGGAAAAACACCTATCCAAATCTATCAACCAAGTCTCTGCCTCCAAGCCACCACTAGAACCATCGAAGGTAGAAGGATGTGCCCTCAAAAGATCCCTCATATGACCTATTGGAATATTTTCTTGCTCTGTTGTAGCCTCTCTCCTAAGAGACCTTTCTATCTCCCTAACCACCTGTCAGTTACCCTCCTATCTAGGACCTAGGTGGGCAAGGATCTCCTCAAGAAAAGGACGTAACTAAGCTCCCTCTAACTCCAACTGACCTGGATTTTGACCCCCACTTTCTTGATCATTCTGAGAGCCCTACTGTTCCTCATGATCACTCTCGTGGGAACTCTGAGAAGGGGTGTCTTGGAAATTAGCCCCACGGCCACCACCTCAACCTCTACCATGACCTCTACCTTGACCTCTCAACATCTTCCTAGACAACACCACTAAAGGAAAAGTGTTAGATTACTAGGCGAGGATGACAAAAGGGAATAAAAACATAAGCTCAAGAGTCTAAGCACTAGGACAACATAATGGGCTCCTATGAAACTAGAGTACCCACTGTTAGAACTTGGGCTCTAATACCAGGTGTAACACCATGCAAAGGAACCCTAGAGGATGAAACAACTAAAGCCAAAAGATGGATTTTTAAAAAAAAAAAGAGAAACAACAATGATCTGCATAATATAACATACAATCTCATCCTAAGTCCTCCAAGGTTCTATGACTACGCTACTAACATATCTATCAATCCAAAAGCTATAATTATTTTATTAACTAATATGTTAACATGATTTATCTAATAATCAAGTTCATTATAATCCACCACATTAAATGATCCAACAATATACAGTTCCATAACATGTCAACTGTCAAACAATATTAAGGATCATTTATAAACAACTAACAATATATATATACAAATTCCATTACATGAGAATACATCATAATCCATTACATCGTTACGAAGTATACAATAATGCTTCCTTGAATACAATTGGGAAGAATACATCAAATTACAATAAATGGTACAACTGAAATACAATCCATTACATATCCATAAAAGACTATCTCCTCAAACTGGATCATGAACTGGAATCCACTACACAAGGTACAACCTTCACACACATGAAGTAGCAAGGAAACCTAATGGAGGAGAAAACACCAACCTCTAGACCATGTGAAACCCTAAGGTCCACCCCCCCGTGCTAGGAGATAACACAAGGTTCCACTACTAACAAACGATCAAGAAGGCAATAGACTAGCATAAACAAGGCTATGCATGGCTCCAACACAACACTGCTAACAACATTAATATCACATACTACACATACATTGCTTACAACATTGACTTCACTTCTAGAGGCACACATACCATAGAAGGAGAAAAACAACTAGAGAATGCTAGACTGCAATAGGGAATATTTTCATCACATGGTCCTAACATGGGTTGTCCTAATGGTCTCTTACTAGACCCTGACCCCTATCTATGGTTTTCCTGTATACCTCTCACTAGGTTCCAACCCCATAGGGTGACACATACAGAACCAACATTCCTTTCGTAGAGAAAAAGGAAGTTGATCTTGCCAACCATTCCTTCTCAACCCATCCTTAGCCTAAACGAGCCCTACATGCATGGGTGAGACATCCATTGTTTTGTTTATGTGAAAATTACCCATCCCCCCAATTCATTATTTAGGTTATCACTGGATTAAGAAACTCTCCAATGGGTTGTACTAGTCACCACTTTGGGATTTGGCCCCCATTGAGAGCCACTCCCCCTATTTGCAACTAGTAAACCCTACACAGCAAGCAAGGTATTTACCATCTTGCACACTTATCCTAACCACATGAAACCATATACAATGTAAGGCATTGACCCTCTTGAACACATCTTAAACAGAACCAAACCATGTCCAAAATAAAACAATCATAAAACCCAACATAAAAGATATTCCCCCTAAGCCTTTCGAATACTACCATTACGCACTTTACACCTAGGACTCCTACTTTGAACAATAACCAAAATCACCTAAATTCCACTAGTCAAATACATTGTTCAATATAAGCACATAAATAAACAGTGCAACCATGAAATCCACATGTAATAACAAATGATTATGAACAAAATTAGTATTTATAGGATAATATCATGTACTTTCTTAGACTAAAGCTAATCCCAAATTCTTCCATTTTTTTTATTTTTTATTTTTTAGATGCAGGAATCGAGTTGCACGACCCCTTATAAACTGCAGTGTGCTTGGTAAACTTTTTAGCATGACCGGCGACGCTGGCATGACACGCCCTCTGGTACCATGGGGGTGGTGGATACTAGACCTCGTGACCAACCTCCTGCAAAATGAAAGATTTAGCCAACCGAGCTAGGCCCCCAACCCCCCAAATTCTCCCATTTAACTAATTATAAGTAAATAATGTTTTTCCCTCATTAACTTCCCAACTTACATGTCTAACAAAATCATTTATCTATAAAGGAAGAAATATACTTTTTCTAAAACTTTAATATATACACAATTATGTTGAGAAATTGTTGAGATGATTTAGCATTGTGGTCATTGATGTCAAAACCTAGATCTGGAAGGTTGTGCTTTGAATGATACACATAAATGATTTATTCTATTGAGTACTATGATGATCCAGATATGGCAATACTTCTTTTGGGACATTCGTGGAAGTCAGTCAATGCAGAGTAATGAAGACTAATCTTTTGATGTTGGATTCTATGCTCAAAGCTTACTCTGGGAAACCTTGCTATCCAGAAATTCATGTAGCATGTTACAAGTTTTGGTATGTCTATTCAGTTGATATTGAAATTGATGATAATCAAGATTTGGTCTTGGTTGTGGCATTCCTATCACCTCTGGAATATATTTCATGTAATTCAAAGCTTTCTATATTCTACTAATTATGTTGGATGTTGTTGATATGTGGTTGTCATTGGTGTCAACACTATTGGCATTAATGTCTTAAAGGTTGTACATCTCGAGGATATTGAGAAAATTGTAATGGAATAAGTTGTAGGTTGTCAGTGATGCAGTGAAGTTCAGTCTATTAGTTAGCTCAATACATTGATGATCAAAGGTTGTGGATTAAAGGGTTTTTTGTTGAGTATATCTAGTTTATCCACATTAAGTTTTAGAGATCTAAATGAAGATTTGATCGAGTTATGAGGAGTTGTGTTCTAACAGTCATTTTGTTGCTTTAGTTGGTGTTCCTGAATGAAGATGATGTGATTCTAGTAAGTTCAATTGTTACGGATGCTTCTCTAGTGATTCATGATTTTTGTGGATGTTTCTAGATTGTGCTCTATCTATGTTGCACACCTGCATTGATCGTTGTGCTCGCGATTGGTGATTTTCTCTTGTGTGTTCATGTTTTTCATGTTCATGGCCGACAAGGTGATGGTAGCGTGTTGTGGATCTTCGTGGAATAATTTTTGAAGGTGTTTCATGTTCGAGGATGTTATTTTGGGTCTTCACTATGTTGTGGCTGACCTTTGTTTATTCACATTGATAATTGTTATTGATTTGGGCCTATAGTTTGTATTCATTTTACTATTTTGTTGAAGCAGACATGTAGCGATGTAATCTCTTGTTGCAGATATATATAAGCAATTGTTTATTCCATTTGAAGGAATGCATGTGTATGAGATGTGTGAATAATTTCCTAATCATTTGAAGGTAGAAGTAGAGGGTGAAGAAGAGTGTGAAGAAGTGTGAAGAAGTGTTCATCTGCTTAACCAGAACTGTAATCAAGCATTAGTAGATGCTATCTTCTTAGTTCAAAATCTTGTAGATGTAATCCGAATGTTTTTGTAAGACAGTGTGTCTTCCTTTGGGTAGTAAGCCTTGTTGTATTTGAGTAGTGAGCTCTAGGAAGTGTGCCTGAATGTGTGTGCATTCCCCATTTATTCTTCTTTATACTTTTAATAGGGTATAATCTTGTGGACTAACCTCCACCATGGTTTTTCCCCTAGCAGGATTTCCATGTAAAAAATCTTGGCGTTATGTGTGTTTCTAATGTGTTGATGATTTATGCTTTCATGGTCATTAATTAGATATGATAATAGGGTTAATAAGTTTAATAAGTTTAAATTTATATGAAAACTGATTCACCCCCCCTCTCAGTTGTTTTCCCTTGTGGTGCCAACAATTGGTATCAAAGCAAGTTCCTTGGAAGAAGTTTAATAGCTTGAGGTGATTCGTGATGGTGACATATAAGAAGGATAGTCTGAGATTTGATGGAACAAATTAATCTTTGTGGAAGACTCGAATGGATTGTCATCTGACATGCATTGGTGAACCTTACTGGAACATTACAAGGAATAAGTATGTTATCCCACATAATGGTCCTTCTACTGCTGCTAAGATTAAGGATGTTGAGTACAATATCAGGGCTAAGGAAGCATTGTTGAGTGCTCTAACTAATTTTGAGTCAACAAATGTTATGGATCTGAGGACTGCTTATGAGATCTAGAAAAAGTTGGAAACTTTGTATAAAGGTGATGCTAATGTGAAGATTGCTAAGTTGCAAATCCTGAAAGGGAAATATGAAATGTTGAGAATGGGTGATGATGAGAACATTACTTCTTTCATGCAAAGAGTGAATGAACTTGTGTGCGGTATTAGATGTGCTGGTGGAAAATTGGAAGAATAAGAGATTGTTGCTAAAGTGCTCAGATCCTTTCTTGCTGCATACAAAGTCAAAGCTACTACTATTGAGGAGCTTTAGACTATAAAAAATGTAACCAGAGATATGTTGATCGATAAGCTTACTGCTTTTGAGTTGAGTGAATTTGGTGATGCTCCTCCGAAGACATAATCTACATTCAAAGCTACTATTTTCGGAAGGGATAAACAAAGATATGATCCAGGAGAAAGTTATTCTAGAAATATATTCAGGTATGAGGAGGAAATGAGAGAGATTGAAGAAGAAGAGAGAAAAATGGATGAGCTTGAAGAACTTATTGTCAAGAGAGAAGCCAAAGGAGATGGTAAGTATAAAGGGAAGTTTCCTATTAAATATTTTTCTTGCAATAAGATAGGTCATTTTGCATCAAGGTGTCTAGAAAGAGTTCCTAATTCAAGACCTAACAAGCCTAGATTTCAAAGGAAGTGTTATTATGTTGTTGATGAAGGTGTGATAGATGATGAATCTGATAAAGGGAATGTAAGTGAGGATGAATGGGTATTTATTTCTATCAAGGAAAATAATCCTGCATCTACTGAATCTACTAATTGTACAAATATGGAGAAAGCCCTAGTTGCTCGAGTTGAAGAGAAAGATGAATGGGTGATTGACAATGGATGCTCTCATCACATGACAAGTGATAAAAGTAAGTTTGTGAGCTTGGAAAAGTATGATGGTGGTGTTGTAATATTTGGTGATGAAAAAGTAGGTGTAATCCGTGGCAGAGGATGCATTTCTCTTGATGGTAAGCATAATATTGATGATGTCCTATATGTGGAGGGTCTGAAGCATAATCTTTTAAGTGTTGGATAGATGGTTGATAAGGGATACAATTGTCAATTTAATGATGGAAAGTGTAGAATATTGGGAAGTTCTGAAAATGTGATTGCATCAGAGTACAAAAACAAGGGGTAATATCTTTACACCTAAGTGATGCTAGTAAAAGTTGTCTTATTCTCAAGTTGATGAAATTTGGTTTGTGGCATAGGAGAATGTGTCATGTAAACTTTGATAATATTATCAAGATAAGTTCTACTTAGGCTATGAGAGATATTCCTAAGTTGATAAAACCTACTAATGCTATATGCAAGGAATGTTAGTTAGGGAAGAAAACTAGAGTTTCATTTCAGAGCAAACAACATTGTTCAAATGAAGTGTTGGAGCTTGTGCATAATGACTTGTGTGGTCCTTCTAGAGTGAGAAGTTTACAAGGATACATGTATTTCATGTTACTCGTTGATGATTATTCTAGAATGACATGGGTTACTTTCTTAAGGGAGAAATCTAAAGCTCTGGAGAAGTTCAAGATTCTTAAGGCTATGGTTGAGACAAAGATAGGTCTGAAGATTAAATTTTTGAGATCAGATAGAGGTGGTGAATTCACTTCTAGTGAGTTTAATTATTTTTGTTAAGAACATGGAATAAAGAGACAATTATCTACACCATAGACCCCTCAGCAAAATGGAGTTGTGGAAAGGATGAATAGGACAATTGAAGAAGCTGCTAGAACTATGATGCTAGAAGGAAATGTTCCTCATCTACTGGAGAGAAGTTGTGAGTATTGCTATTTACACACTCAATCAGGTACAAGTCAAAGGTGATACTGGTAAGACTCCTTATGAGCTATGGTATGGTCATAAGCCTATTATTAGATACTTCAAAATCTTTGGGAGTAGATACTATATCAAAAGAGATGAAGATATAGGAAAGTTTGATGCTAGGAGTGATGAAGGAATCTTTCCTGGTTATTCTACTAAAAGAAAGGCCTATCGATGCTACAATAAGAGATTGAGGAAAATGGTTGAAAGTGAAAATATCAAGGTTGATGAAGACATAGTTAGACCATCTAGAACCTTTGGATATGATTCAAATGATCAGAATGACAGTTCAAATAAAGGAAAGAAAGTTCAGACTTTAAATCAAGTTTAGATCATTCTGATGAATCAAGAAAATCAAGAGGAAGGAACTAGTGAATTTTTAGAAGAGAGATCAAAAGAGCCTGAAGTTCAAGAACATCCTAAGAATCTAAGGTATGTAAGACTAAATCATTCAAAAGATCAGATCATAGGTGATAAGAACAAAGGTGTTCAGAATAGGAGAAAAATTGTAGAAGAATATTGTTTGGTTTCAAAGACTAAGCCTACTAATGTCAATGAAGCATACAAAGATGAACATTGGGTGGAAGCAATGAAAGAAGAACTACAATAGATTGAGAAAAATGATAAATGGATTCTTGTTCCTAGACCTAAGGACAAAAATGTAATTGGAACTAAATGGGTCTTTAGAAACAAAGCAAGACTTGTGTGTAAAGGATACTCTCAAATGGAAGGAATTGAATTTGAAGAAACTTTTGTCAATGTTGCTAGGATTGAAGCTATGAGATTATTTCTTTCTTATGTTGCTTACAAAAACTACAAGGTTTATCAGATGGATGTCAAGTCAGCATTTCTAAATTGCGAATTGGAAGAAGAAGTGTATGTTGAGAAACTTGATGGATTTCAATTGACTGATCAAGGAGATATGGTTTGTTGGTTGAAGAAAGCACTGTATGGACTCAAGCAAGCCCCAAGAGCATGGTATGCCAAATTGGACAAGTATTTGTTGAAGCTCAGATTTAATAAAGGTACTGTTGATAGTAATTTGTATTTCAAGATTGATCATGATAAAGATTTGTTTGTTGAAGTCTTTGTTGATGATATCATTTTTGGAGGAGATGATGGTTTGTGCATGAAGTTTGCTAATGAAATACAAAGTGAGTTTAAGATGTCTATGATTGGAGAGATGAAATTCTTTTTGGGATTGTAAATTACTCAGCTAGATAAAGGGATCTTTATATCTCAGTCCATGTATGTGAAAGAATTGCTAAAGAAGTTTGGTATGGAAGATTCAAAGCCAGTTGGTACACCTATGGTGACTGGATATAAGTTGACACAAGATGATGATTCCCCGAAAGCAAATCAAACTAGATACATATTGATGATTGGTGGATTGCTCTATTTGACTCAAACTAGACCTAATATCATGAATGTTGTATGCATTGTTGCAAGATTTCAAGATGATCCTAAGGAATCTCATGTGACTGTTGTGAAGAGAATTTTTCAATACTTGAAGGGGACAGTTGATTTTGGCATATGGTATCCTAGATATGATGACCTTACTTTGAGTCCCTTTACTAATGTTGATTGGGCAGTAGATGTGAATGACAAAAGAGTGGCAGTGGTGGTGCATTTTTCTTGGGAAAGAAGTTGATTTCATGGTTAAGTAAGAAGCAAAATGCCATTTCTTTATCTACTATAGAGGTAGAATACATTGTTGTTGCTAACAATTGTACTCAAGTATTCTGGATGAAGCAGATGTTGAAATATATCAGAGTTGTGTATGATGAACCTATTGCTATATTCTATGATAATTCAAGTGCAATTAAGATTTCTAAGAATCTAGTGTTGCATTCAAAGACCAAGCATATATCTATCAAATTTAACTTTTTGAGAGAGAAGGTGAGTCTAAAGGAAGTCAAATTGGAGTATGTGCCTACTAAGGAACATATTACAAATATCTTTACCAAGCCGTTGTGTAAGGATAATTTTGAGTATCTTAGAGGGAAGCTAGGGGTGATTACCCCTCCTAATCAAAACTAAGATGCATTGACTTGCATTAGTATGTGCATTCCACAGTCATATCTTGATCAAGATTGATGTTATGGTGGCTGCTACTTAGGGGGAGTAGTCAGATCTTCAGATATGTGGTTTAGAGCTTGTGTATATCTTTTTCATTGATTTCAAAGCTGGAGAAGATTCATGTGAAAAATTTTGTGAGGAGAAGAGTCATGTGAAAGAGTTAAGGAGAAAAGAGTTAGAATCTAAGGGGGAGAAAGTGCTAAGAGATAGTTATGTTGATGGTGTTTTTCACATCATGTGTTGCCATCAATTCCAAAGGGGGAGCTTGTTGGATGTTGCTAATATGTGGTTCTAATTGATGTCAACACTATTGGCATTAATGTCTTCAAGGTTGTATATGTTGACGATATCGAGAAAATTGTAATGGAATAAGTTGCAAGTTGTTAGTGATGCAGTGAAGTTCAGTCTATTGGTTAGCTCAATATGTTGATGATCAAAGGTTGTGGATTAAAGGATTTTTTGTTGAGTATATCTAGTTTATCTATGTTAAGTTTCAAAGATCCGCATGAAGATTTGATCGAGTTATGAGCAGTTGTGTTCTGACAGTCATTTTGTTGCTTCAGTTGGTGTTCCTAAATGAAGATGATCTGATTCTAGTAAGTTCAGTTGTTGTGGATACATCTCTAGTGATTCATGATGTTTTTGGCTGTTTATGGATCATGCTCTATCTATGTTTCATGTCCACATTGATTTTTGTGCTCATGATTGGTGATTTTCTCTTGTGTGTTCATGTTTTTCATGTTCATGGCCAACAAGGTGATGGTAGCGTCTTGTGGATCTTCATGGAATAATTTTTGAAGGTGTTTCATGTTCAAGGATGTTAATTTGAGTCTTCACTATGTTGTGGCCAACCTTGGTTGATTCGCATTGATAATTATTATTGATATGGGACAACAGTTTGTAAATTCATTTTATTATTTTGTTGAAGCTGACATGTAGCGATGTAATCTCGTGTTGCAGATATATATAAGTGATTGTTTATTCCATTTGAGGGAATGTGTGTGTATGCGATGTGTAAATAATGTCTTAATAATTTGAAGGAAAAAGTAGAGGGTGAAGAAGAGTGAGAAAAGTGTGAAGAAGTGTTCATGTGCTTAATCGAAACTATAATTAGGCATTAGTAGATGCTATCTTCTCAGTTCAAAATCATGTGGATGTAATCCGAATGTTTCTGTAAGACAACATGTCTTCCTTTGGGCAGTAATCCTTGTTGTATTTGAGTAGTGAGCTCTAGGTAGTGTGCTTGAATGCATGTGCATTACCCATTTATTCTTCTTTATACTTTTAACAAGGTATAATCTTGTGGACTGACCTCCGTCATGGGTTTTCCCCTAACAAGTTTTCCACATAAAAAATCTTGGTGTTATGTGTGTTTTTGATGTTTTGATGATTTATGCTTTCATGGTTATTAATTAGATCTGAGAATAGGGTTAATAAGTTTAATAAGTTTAAATTTTCGTGACAACTGATTTACCCCCCCTCAGTTGTTTTCCCTTCTGTTTCCAAAAAATTATGTTATGTAATGAACCTATCTTATGTATGACCTATTTATGGGTCTCTTGGTAACATGATAAGAATATCTTTTATGTGATGTATCTTTTGGGTTCAATGCTAGCGTGAAATTCCTTCTTAAATATCTCAAAGGTTGCTCTTCATGCTAACATATTGTGTGGTGATCTAATTCAAATTGTATTCGGATGACTTGGAAGACTATGAAGATGTTGTGTATGGCCGACCTACGAGATTATGATGACATGGAATGGTATAATTAAAGGTTTTTTTTTACCAATGAAATGAGAAGTGTGGAGTATGATGTGTGCGAGCAGATAAGAGGGTGTGAAAGAAGAAGTAATCTATTTTGTAGAGTTTGTGTGAAGTAGTGCAAAATTTTCTTGATCAAATCTATTGTAGACAGATATTGTGCTCTTAACTAGAACTAAATTCATGCATATATAGATGCAATTTCATCAGTTCACTTTTGTTAGTGAGACTATTTTGTAATCTGTTGTATTAATCGGGTAGTGATCCCACCAACAGTGAGCCTTACCTATAGTGAGCATTTTGGTAGTGAACCTTTTGTAAAAATCACCTTAACCGGTGTCACCTTAATCAGTGTTTTATAATTGAGAATTAACATTCTTTGTGGTTTTTCCCTTCTTGGGTTTCCATGTAAAATTTGTTGTTCATTATGCATGGTGTTGTTATGTTCTTTCATGTTCATTTTTGTTAGATGATTATCTTATTGATTTAAGTTTGATCTGGACTAATTAAAGACAAGAAAATTATTTTATGATAACCGATTCACCCCCCCTCTTAGTTATTCAGATTGTTCAACAATTGGTATCATAGCTTAGTCCCTTCGAGATAGAGCTTAACCACTTAAGGGAGATCTTGGCAACTTGAATAGATGGCAGGAGCTTATCACTTTGAGGAAGAACTGAAGATGATGTTAGATGATATGGAAAGCATGAAATCTGAAAATGAAGAATTGAAAGAAAATATCAAGGATGAAAATGCTTGTATTGCAAAGCTAAGGGATAAAATCTAGAAATTCAAAGCAAGGCACAAAGAGGTTAGATAAGAATTAAAGAAGTCAAAGGAAAGTGTTGTGGATTTAAAGCTACGGCTGGATGAATGCAAGAAGATTGGAAAAAATATCAAAGATACTATCAAATAGAAAATGGAAGAATGGAAGAAGACTAAAGAAAATCTCAAGGATACTATCAAATAGGAATCAAAAGAAAATGAGAAGTTAGGTCAAGAGTTAAGAAGGTTGAAAATAGAAGAAAAATTATGTGAAAGTAGCATGATTTTGAATCAACTTTTTTCCCTACAAAAATGTCACAAGGATAAGGGAGAACTTGGCTTCTCCAGTGAAAATTCAAATTAGGACACTAAGGGTGATGACAAAGCAATTGAAGCTAGAGCAAGGTCCGGTGTAACAACCAAGGTTTAGAACTCTAGAACACCTAAAAGACCTTTAGTCAAGCAACCAAATGATCAAAGGTACTTATCATTTAATGGATATTTCTTTCTATGCAAGAAATTTGGACATAAGGTGGTAGAATGCAAAAGCAAGATGGAACCAAGTACTCAATGCTCTAACTATCATAAGTTTGGTCACAAAGGAAGTCCTTGCAGAAGTTAGTTATCTAATTCGACTAGAAGAAATGGAATGAATAATCTCTTTCATGATAATTTCTATTTATGTCATGGTTATGGTCACAAAGCTAATCAGTGCAGACCTATGGTACACTCAGTTAAGTTAGAAAAAAGATATTACAAGTGCATTCAATCTAGACATTATGCTAACACATGCAAATATGTTGCACTAGAAAAGCCTGAAAACAAAAAGAAGATTACAAAATTAGGTGAATCTAATAAGAAGATTGTCATGGTGTGGAAGAAAAGGGAAATGAGTGTGGAGAACTCTTTTGTGGTATCAGATCCTGGTACAAGCCCTTCCAAAAATTGAGCCAACTGCCTTGGTTCAGGGGGAGTGTTGTGATGCATGTCCTAATGGATTTCCCCCTCTTCGAAGGAATATTGATGTGTTTTCAACATGGCTAAGTTTGATTTAGTTGGTAATATATGAGGATGCTTAATCCGACTGATTGAAAAGTGAAGTAAAATTGATGATGTCATTGATATAAATTTTTGGTAGTTAGTTCATCATGAGTAATCAAGGTTAAAAGGTGGAAGTTTTCAAAGCATTTCTCACAGTTTGCAAAGAAGAAGAATTTTTGTAGAGCGATAAGAGATTAAAGAAAATAAGTGCGACAATGGAATCCATTGACAAATAATCATGTGGTGGTATTCCACTAAGGCTGAAGGGAGTAGAATTGGATGAATTCAATCATCAGAAAATGAAGGAAATGGAACTAGGGTTGAAGAATGATAATTTGCAGTATGTAAGTGCTCTAGGTGTGGATTTATAGGGAGAATTTTCGTAGTTTTCCAACAGAGAGTCTATCTTATTCCTATTGAGTCAATTCAAGGATGGAAATTCCATTTTGGACAAACCCTATCTATTTGTTGATGTTCCTTTTTGGCACAACAACATGCAAACAGAATATTCCTACTCTATTTCTCCTGAAAGAGAAAGACAAAACATGGATATCTTAGCTCCCAAGGTCTTTGTAGTTGGTTCTCAACTGTCTTGATGTCCCTCAGTGGTCAATGTAACATTAATGTTCAAGGGGCCTGCTGGTGTAAAGCTTCTGGATTGTTCTGAGATCAAACATAAACTTAAAACCTACTCTAACCAGGGTTTTAAAGAAACATCAAAAGATAGATCAGAGCTTTGGAACAGAAAAGAATGTTAATTCACCTATCTTAACTAGACTTGTTACCTTTCAAGGAATTCCTAACTAAAACTGCAAAACAAAATTAACTTGTGACTAACACACAGTTTCATTCATTCGCAGTGCTGATTTCAATAACAGATTGCAAGCTATCATTTAAACAAAACATAAAATGAGACTCCAATCCTTGAAAGCTTCTCAAATAAAATGATTAAACCAAGATGAACAACATTATGAAACACAATTTGAAGTAGATTTTAATTTGGTTGCTTCTACTGTTAGTGGAACAGATAAGCAACATTTACAAATCTGGCACAATCACCAGTGTACATAAAATTTGTGGCTCCAAATCATTTCCATTTACACTAAGAAAACTCTAAGATACATTAGTCTTCTACTTAATCTAACTCCTAGCTACCAGTTCTACTCCTACTTTCTAACTCTAGAAGTTCTAACCTTAACTGTCTCTATAAGTTCTCTACAAATTCTCACCTTTACAAAGAGGCAAGAATGCCATATATATAGACTATCCCAAAAGAATGTGATGTCCCCTGTATTAGGGTTTACAAAACATCTACTGCTTGCAGGAGGGTCGACTCTCAGATCTTTTGAAGAAAGTCGGTTGTACATTCAATGTGAATCCTCGCTGTCCATGCTGATGAAAGATTGTTCTAGTAAATGATATGTAGATCTTTAGATATTACAGCATTAACTCTAGGCCTTGGTGTCCATCTTTCAACTCCTTCGAAGCCGCCTTGAATGCTCTAGAATATCACCATTAATACTGATCTATCCCTGTTAGTAGTCACTACAATTGTCCCTATGAGTCATGGTTACTTTTTTTTCCTTCAGGCTCCTTCATGTTCTAGAATCTTCTACATGTTGACCATCTTTAGAAGCATCATCGAGTCTCCCTTTAGATCTAAAATTTCACCCAAGCCGATCCATCGCCTTTGGATCTCAGAAAGAGTCCATGTCATTTACATCTTGTTAGTCTTCTCCACAGGAGCGGTCAATCGGTCAAACTGGGCCAATGAGCTCCTTCTGATTGGACGATCATATGCCATGCTAGATTCCTGAGTAGTCAAGAGCAGTCCACCTTAAATCGCATGTCGATGAGACACTTATTGTGTCTCCTCGGTGCGATTTTGTCTCATAACAGTTATCGGCATAGCACAGACCAATCGATGAGACCCTTCGGTGAGCTTCAAAAGTCATACTGATACCACAAAACCTATTGGCAAGATTGCATTCTTTCGGCAAGACCACATGGCGAAGTCCTTCTCTTGGCGAGTACACCTAGGTCGGGGAGACCTCCCTGTATCGCGGGGACGTTACCCCGAGGTCATGCCTTGTTGCCGAAACTCCTACGTTTCGCTGAGACCTTTCTTTGAAGCCCCTCTGTCTCATCGAGACCATCGCACTCGGGGAGACATCTCCCCAAGTCCATCTTTGCTTCTCCAAACCTGAGTCCCCCTTTCCTTTCGGCATGACTTCCTTCTTCGCCAAGACCCTATGGAAAAAGCATGACCCTTTTCCGAGATCCATTTCATTTTGGTGGGGTCCCCTTCCTATCGGCAGGACATCACATGGTCGGGGAGACCTCCTGTCAAGAGTTAACCTTTCCCAGTGAGCTCCCCTTTATAGCATTCCCCCGTCGCTGAGACATCATCGGGTCGGCAAGACATCTTACCGAACCCGTTCCATTCATTCAGAGTCTCCCCGAGTTCCTCTTGTTCTTCTCGAGCTCCTTTTGCTTCGGTGTGACCTTATCTCTTCGGCAAGACATTATACCGAAAGGGGAATCCTTCAACGAAACCCCCAACTATCAGGGAGACATCTCCCCAAAACAAATCTGTCTCGCCGAACTCAAATTTCATGTTTGTGAGAACCTCGAACTTCGGCCAGACCTCTTGGTGCACATATTTCTTCTCCCCGAGGAGATACCCTATCGGTGTGACACTTCTTAGTTGCCGAGACCTCCCGGCGAGAGTCTAAATCTTCTCCGAAAACCCTTTGGGAACCTTTGTCAGCAATACTTATGGTGATATATCCTTCGTGTCGTCGAGACCTCAGCACGTCGGCCAGAATTCATGCCAAATACTGCTTGTTTGGCCGAAGTGTTCCCTCATGAGCCGATCGGTGAGACATGAAGCCTTTGCCGAGACCTTTCCCCGAAGGAAACTTTCATGCCAATGGGAAACTCCTAGTCGCCGAGACGATGACTGATGTCCTGCCGACATGTGTTTGCATGTGAACTCAACTCGTTGTGACATCTCTGGGGTCTTGTCGATAGGCAGCACAGATGCCTATCGACAAAATGCACTGGTAGTCGGCAAGACATCTGCAAGGTCTTGCCGACTTTCTTCTTAGAGGAAAATTGTGACCAACTGGACTAAGGAATTCATTCCAACTGAGCTCCCTTGGAAAATATCATCATGTGTGCGATTTAATCCTACAAAAGAAAGGTTTGCATTAACACTCGGGGGAAAATAAAACACAAAATATGTCATAATGAAATTGATTATTGCTTGTGATTATTTCAATGAATCCTTAGCAAGAAGAAAACCAACTCAAGTTAAGATAGGACCAGAATCAGATCAGAACAAAAGAAAAATTAGGAAGAAAACAGAAGCACTCCCAAGAGGAAAGAAAATAACAAAAGCACAGAAACCAAAAAGAGAAGGGGGACCCGTTTTGTTCCAAATCAAAATGGGGTGGTTATGCAAGGCATAACACTATTCACTAAGGAAGCCATTGAAGCTATTACTAGATTATGTAGTGTTGATGACCTCTGTAGGAAGAAAATGGTGAAATACAGAGATGTAGAAGAACTTACTGGTATCGACAAAGACCCCCTAGCTCTCCTGATAAACACCACTGTTGATCCTGCAATGAGGTATGTTGCTTATGGTATCACTTACATAATTTATTTTCAAAATTGTGAAGGTTATACTTTGCCTCTTGTTGTATATCTTGCACATAAGATGGTGAAGGAAAATAAGAAATTTGACTTGTGTAGCCTCATAATGGAAAACCTAATTGAGAATGTCAGAATGTCTTTGGTTGAGAATTATCCTTTCCAATTTGGGTCTCTGCTCATACGTTTAGTATTTTACATTATGAGTTCACTACCATAAAAGGAGAATGTTAAGTGGAAGTTTGGCATCCCTATTGGAAAGTAAGTTCACAAATATTTGGAATGTATGGAAGATAAAGTAAGTGCATGCAAAGTTTATTTCTCATCCTTGTATATGAATCTGTGCTCTGGTGTGATAGCATCTAGTTAGTTTGAGGTGGGTTCATCCTCCAGTAAGAAGGAGTTAGAGGTTGTCATTGGCGGTTCC
>VDFB02086081.1:258015116-258050943 GCA_007258455.2 Sequoia sempervirens
GTATGTTTGTTTTTTGTAAAAAAATAGTGTTTGGTGTTTTTTTTGTTATAAATTAACCGTTCATCGAAATTTCAAATAAATTACATTTTTAGAAATTAGACTCCATTCTACAAATTTTTAAAATAAAAAATAAAAAAAATATATTACTTTCCAAAATTTGTAGGGGGAGCACGGCCAAAACTCTTCTTTTTAGGAAGTGCCCACTTAAAAAATTAGTAAAAAATTAAATATTCATTAAAAAATTATCAAAAAATCATGCATCAACTAGATACTGTTAGGTAACTTCTAACCATAGCAATTTTAAAAATTCTACAAAAAATTTCACCATGCTAGGGTTGTACAAGAGTTGCTATGTTATGTTTTTCTGACAAAAACAACAACAATTTCTATACATACCTCTTTTGAACCCCTTAATCTCAACTATTTTCAAAATAAATTAGTAGTGTAGAAAGTAGACTCAGAGCACTTCGATCCTTGTTTTTGTTCCATCTCAAAATTTTGAGTGTAGCTATCCTCAATTTCACATCCAAGGTCAGTATTTCCTGATTTCAAAAAAAAAGTGGCCACTTAAGCCCCCTTTTTGGGAACCATCTTGGTGCACTTACCCTACTGATTATATCAAAAAAAATGGATATCCGTCTATAAATGGATATCCATTACTTATATTATTTACAACACATAATATTATATAATATGTATTATATATAATAAATTATATATTATATTACATATTATTATATTATATTGTATACTATATAGTACATATATTTTGTATAGTATATTATATATTATATATAGTATACATATTAATTATTATATATTATACACTATATAGTATATATTATATATTTATTGATGTGCAACCAATTCACAAGAGAGAGAGAGAGGGAGTGGGAGGGACTTGAGAGAGAGGGAGAGAGAAAGACCTGAGAGGGAGTGAGAGACCTGAGAGGGATGGGGAGAGAAAGCTGAGAGGGAGAGAGGGAGGGATAGAGGGAAGGAGAGAGAGATATATAGTTGAGAGGGAGAGAGGGAGAGAGAGAGAGAGAGAGAGAGAGAGAGAGAGAGAGAGAGAGAGAGAGAGAGAGATGCCCAAAATTTTTGTTAGAAAAACCCAACAATTATTTTTAAAGACAATAATTAAGCTAGTCAACACTCTAAGGGCTTGAGACATAATGCTAACAAGAGTATGAGTTGTATACCTATAAAAATTTGCTTCTAATCTAAGTGTAATAGTTATCCATATAAATTTATTAATTATAATTCACTCAAGATAATGGCATTCTTACTTAATCTTAATTAAATTTTGATCATAATATTATTATTATTATTATTATTATTTTATACTAACCTAATACCCAAATTTAATCAGAGACTTAAGAGTGTCATTATTATTAACTCAATAAACCCAAGATAAAATCATTATGAAACCACATTTTCAACACTATTAATAATATAATACTTGACTATTAATCCTCAATAAACTTACCATTAATAAACTCACAATTGAGTCCTTTTTTATACACTATTATCACTAGTCGTCTATTGATGATAGTATTAACCTCTTTATTGATAATATGGCATGCCCACATTTTTAATGTGGATCTAACACAAATGCAACAATTTTTTTTTAAACATAGGTTTGCAACTTAACGTGCCCCTAGCAAGCCACCATTGTGCAACAAAACTACTGAGGTCTAACATTATTTGATAGGATTATATTGGTTGATGCATAATACATGACATAACTAGTTATTGGTTCTTGTTGATCGACTCCCTTGGCTAAGTTTTATAAATGTTTGACTTAATTTCCTCATCAATGGCTTGATGAGATAGTGCTAACAATATAGTTACTACCAATAACTTTATTATTTAACTTTAATGTTAGCCTTCACATTTTCTTAAGGTGTCATAATATCTTGACTTGCTCAAATTAATTTAATTAAAAAGAAGTTGACTCCAGTATAGTAATTTTGGATATTCACGTGTATTAGAATTAAGAGTCTCACTTACAATAATACTTGAATGATATTTTTTGATTATCTGGTTAGGACATCTTGAAGTAAGTGTTCGATTGATTCACTTTATTACTCTAATGTTGAAAGACTTCACCCTTTGAGTAATTAGATAAGGGGATTAAAATAATCATGCTCATCATTTTTCTTATAATTTTTTCTCAACTTATTAAATTATATTATTCAATATTTGAATTAAATATTAATTAATTCTCTTAATCATTTATTAATAATGTATCACATGAGACACTTATTATAATAATATTTTTTAATTGCACCACTTAAATAGCCAATAAATATCTATTTAATCCTAATGTATATACTCTCCCATATATGAAAGTTTATATGCTTCAATTAATAATATTTGTTGAGGATTCACTAGATTGAATAGAGTCAATTTTAGAATAACATCTTACATTTTGAGGTAATTTTCTTATGCAATATCTAAATTAAATCTTATATATTTAATCTATTTCATATCTTGAATATATCATGCCAATTAATTAATGTGAATAATGTTCGACTAAGTCCTTGATTTTAATTGACAATGACAATTTTTTATCTAAATTAATAACCTATTTTTCCTAGATGGAAGCACATTTAAACCAAGTTAAATGATTGGACAAAACTATTCTCAAATACTCAAAATATGATAATTTAAATAATAATTTGTTTAAATCATTCGTCATAGTTCTTGTATTTAAATCTCATTAATTTGATGAATTAATTTTAAAATAATTTATTTATCACCTTTATTGTTTTTCAAGAAAAATAAATAGATGTCTAGCCATTTGCTTATTTAATTTACACTAATATAATTTTAAAGCAACTAATTACTTTAATAATAGAATTTTTAAATCTCCACTTAATAATTATGAAGTTAAAAATAAAGTGGTAAGATAATAGTCAATTGTAAAAGTCTTTTAAGTTGTCACTTAAGTGAGGGTCCTAACACCATAGGCCCCCATCATGTGTTAATTTATTATGTCGAAGGCGTGTCCTATATGAGTTCTACAAACTCATTTTATCCATGAACGAACCAAAAGTGCTCAGAAGTTTGGCAAGGTGCTAAAACTAATCTCAACCATTCATAAATTTTCACGAAAATTTCGGTGCTTTCCCTGTCATTATTGGTTTCTGCTCCTTCACACTCTTCTCGTACGCCCGACAAGGTGCTAAAAAATTTGAAATTCATCCTTATCTTGAAGGCGTGGTGTGACTGTGTCTCATGTGGAGGGAATGGCATGCAATAATAACGGCAGGGAAAGCACCAAAAATTTTGTGAAATTTTATGAACGACTGAGATTAGTTTTAGCACCTTGCCGGACTTCTGAGCACTTTTGGTTTGTTGATGGATAAAATGAGTTTGTAGAACTCATATAGAACACGCCTTCGGCGTAAATATTCAATTTTGTTCAAGGCATGACTGCCAACTTAAGTTCCAAGAAAGTAAATATCATGTACGAAAGTGTATTTGTTTTCATTCTAGCTTTTTTATAGGTATGTTGTTTAAGTATTAGTTGAATTTGTGTAAGTTGGTTTTCAATTTATTTTTCTGGATTCGCCGTGTTTTTCTTCAGTTGGAGTGTATGAGCAGCATATCTGGTAGGAGGCGTGGAAATCACATTTTCCGGCATAGGCACATTGTAACATAGCCGAAAATTGAAAATGAATAATAACGACATGCATTTTATAGGGATATTATTAAATTTTAATTATTATTTGGTAGAGTTAAATATGTACATGATAAAGATATCGTCATCTTTTATCGGTATATTCCTCTCTTAAAGTAAAAACATCTCGGTTAATATGAGAATGTGGGCGATTAATGTGAAATTGGAAAGCTGTAATTTAATCCTATCAAAGTGCATAATGATTGGGATCTTTAAAGCAATAGAGATCGAGATTAAATGATATGTGTATTCAACTCAGAGGGTTTGAGATTCCCTCCCTAAAAAAGGCTTTATGAATAACTAGCCTCGAGCTTGCATTATACACAGTAAAATATTATACAGCTGCTGGGAAAACCCATTAACTTTTTATATGATAATTTATTTTTAAAAATTGGTTTTAATTGGATATTTTGTATGAGTAAATTTATTAAATTTTTAAGAGTATAAATGGTAATTTATATTTTCATGTTTACAAAGCGTTAGAAAATTAGTTTTATGTATAAAAAAATTAATCATTAAAAGTTTATTAGTAAATTTATTTAATTTTTAAGAATATAAATGATAATTTATATTTTCATGTTTAAAAAGTGTTACAAAATTAATTTTATGTATAAAAAAATAATCATGTTAATATGTTTTAAGGCTTGTATAACTTCAAAATCATTACGATATTAATACTATATTATTAATAATTAAATAATATAAATTGATCTAACATAATATAAAATAATTCATAATATAATTTGTATTTCTTTATAAAATGTAAATAATTTTTCATTTATTCTACTTTATATATATCATATAATTTAAATATAAATATAATAAATCATATTATAGCATATAATGTAATATAGATTTATAATATAATTATATTTTTATTATATGTAATAGTATAAAGATTATATCATTATTATTATAAAAATTATATGTACTACATAAAATTAATAATACTACTACTAATAATAATAATATTTTTAAAATGACCTATCAATTGACCTTATGCATTACACTAATATATACCCAAAAAAAAACCATATTTTTTCCTACTTGACCTTCCACATAGCTCTTGGGCATACCTATTGCACACCAAGGTGCAATTGCTAGTAGTTAAGTAAGTTTAATTAGCCGATAGACTATTATGGGTGGGAAATCCCACCGCAATAGTCTGTTGTCTGACGTCGATAAGTTTTCCGCTGCCGGAAAATTCACGTAGTTTGCAAACGTTGGCACATGATTGAGTCAAAATGCAGGCAACGACTTGTTCTCCTCGCCAGATCGGAGCTTTTATTTTTTTCTTCCAAACCTTGTTCTGAGATTTGAACATGTGACCGTTGTGGCACTGAAATGCTCCAGGAAATTGCTCAATCTGGACAATAAGGCCCTCTGTTTCTTTGGGAAAAGTCTCACGCAGCTCAAGAAAATCAAACCGAAGGGATGCATTCAGATTACAGATGAGGGTATCAAGTCCTTTTCACTTACATGCAGTCCTCGGAAAAAAAATTCATGTGGGTCCTGTGGGTTTGGAGCCAGGGGCTTCAATTCAATACTTGAGAATTGCAGCGAGCTTGAAGATCTTACTGTAAAATGGCTCAAAAGGATAGATGGTCAACCAGAAAGAATTGGACCAGGTCAAGGAAAGCTAAGGAGATTGTGCCTTAAAGATCTTCATAATGGGCAGTTGTTTGCCCCATTGTTATCTGGATCCAAGCATCTAAGGACACTCACCTTGTGACGGGATTTTTTCTGATTGTACTGATGTGGGAATTTCTACAGTTGCAAATGGGTGTAGGAAACTAAGAAAGCTGCACCTTGATAGCTGCAAGTACAGAAGAATTGCAGATGATGGGTTACTTTCCATTGCAAGTAAATGTCCTTAGTTTTAGGAGATTGTTTTGATGGGTATTGATACAACAATTGTGAGTTTAAACGCCTTGGCTTCCAATTGCCCGGTCCTGGAAAGAATGGCTTTCTGCAATAGCGATGTTGTTGGGGACTTGGAGATGTTGTGTATTGCAGCTAAATTCACAGCATTGAACAAGCTATGCATAAAAAATTGCTCAATTTCAGATGATGGTCTTGAGGCCATTGCCAATGCGTGCCCTAATTTAGTGAAATTGAAGGTGAAAAGGTGCAAAGGAGTGACAACCAAAAGCATCTGTTGGCTTGAGACAAGTAGAGCCTCTCTAATTGTTTCAGTAGATAGTGGGTCACAGACAACAACAGAGGATGAGCAAGGTAGGTTTGTTCAGAATGGGAATGATAGGGTCATTACAGCATCGAATCATATGCTATGTGGAAGCAGAGCTCCATTTATGAATACCAAATTGGGTATAGCAACTTCCAATTTTCGTAGAAGGTTTGTTTCTGCTAGCTAATCCCAGCTTTAAGTTTTAGAGGTTGATGGTAAAGAGGGTAAGCATACTATAATTACTCAATCCCTTTTGTGATTTTTTCATTCAAAGCAACCTATGGAATCAGCACTGCAGTGAATATCCATGAATCTCTTTATCTATTCTTCTCAGGCCTTTGTTGCTTGTTCCATTCTAAATAAATTCAAACTGGCACAAAGACTAAGCCTGTAAAATTTTTAAAGATTTTCTTTCTTGTGGAATGTACATGTCTTTTACTAATTAGGTATATGAAATACTGTAATATCATATTTAAACTCTGAATACATTTGTAGAAGAAACAGAGACTAGAAAGCAACAAAACAGGGAAAACAGAGTAGATAAGAAAACAATATGCTACAACATACAAAATATGTCTTTATTATTGATTGATCTGATATTACAATAGCCTTTGTATATACAAACAAAAAGAGGCGGTTTACTAACATGGAGTACACGGCAAGACTAAATTAAATTAAACTTAGACTATAAATGGTGAAGAAGCTGGTTGCTCAGGTAGTGGAGAAGATCAGATTGTAGGCAGTTGAGAACTCTCCAGAAAAGACAAAAAGATTACAACCCAGCGGTGATTAATTACTCTTTTTCTAATAGTCCCTCTTAATTATGAACCGCTAGGGATATTAAAAAAAAATTCCATCAAAACTTCTCCAGTGCTATAATGATCATAAACTCCTAGATAGCTCCACAAATACTAAAAGTTTTCTTTTGCCAATGGCTTTTTCAATATGTCAGCAAACTGATCTTGTGATCTGCAATATTCCAAACAAATTTCTTTGTTGTTTACCAATTCCCTGATAAAATGGTAATGGGTGTCTATGTGTTTGGTTCTTTTATGAAAAACATGAGTTTTTGATAAAGCAATGGCCAAATTGTTGTCACAGAAAATTTGAGTCACTTCTTGTTGAGGATGCATCAAATCACTCAACATCCATCTCATCCATACAGCTTGGCATGCTGCATTTGTTGCTGCTACATATTCAGCTTCAGCTGAAGAAAGAGTAACAATGGGTTGCTTTTTTTACGCCCATGATACAACACCTATACCAAAATGGAATGCGTAACCTGAGGCGCTTTTTTTGTCATCAATGCTACCAGCACAATCACTGTCTATGTATCCAATTACCTTGAATTCATTTGAAGTAGAATACATAATTCCAAAATTATTTGTGCCACTAACATATCTCAAAATTCTTTTACCAGCTTGCCAATGAGAGTCTTTTGGAGACTCCATAAATCTTGAAATTAGACCTACACCGTACATAATGTCAGGTCTTGTGGCCGTCAAATACATTAGACTCCCAACTAACCTTTTAAACAATGTAGGATCAACACTTGATCCATCATCCTCTTGGCTTAACTTCAAATTTGTCATAATTGGTGTTGGGGCTGCCTTACAATTTAGCATATTAAATATTTTCAAGACTTCAGCAACATATTTAGATTGTGAAATAAAAATTCTAGCATTAGATTAATGGATTTGGATGCCCAAGAAATATTTCATAAGCCCCAAATCCGTCATTTCAAATTCACTTTTGATTGTTGTCTTAAAAGAATCTATAGAAAGATTACCAATGAATATCAAATTATCCACATATAAACTCACAATTAAAATTTTACCTTGCTCATTGATTTTGATATACAAGGTAGGCTCACTGCTGCTTCTTTGAAATCCATTCTGAATCATATAAGAGTCAATCTAACTGTACCAAGCTCTACGAGTTTGTTTAAGTCCATACAATTCTTTCTTCAACCTGTACACCTTGCCTTCATGACTCGGGATTTCATAACCTTGTGGTTGTTTCACATATACTTCCTCTTCAAGGAATCCATTTAAAAATGTAGACATTACATCCATTTGATAAGTAGGTCATCTATCTTGTGCTACAATGGCTAACACTATCCTTATTGTATCCAATCATGCAATAGGAGAAAAAATTTCTTTGTAATCAACTCCTGGTTGTTGTGTGAAACCTCTAGCTACTAACCTTGCCTTGTGCTTCTGGACTTTTCCACTAGCACTATGTTTGGTTTTGTAAATCTATTTCACACTAATCACATCTTTTCCTTTAGGAAAATCCACTAACTCCCATGTGTGATTCTTTTCAATAGCATTAATTACTTCATCCATGGCTTGAGCCCATGTTTCTTCTTTTATAGCTTCTTCAAATGATAATGGATCAATAACTTGAGAAAGTAAAGAAAATAATGAATTAGCTATATCAACATTATATAACTCACTTAAACTCCTTGTTTTGTATGGTAGCATGCTTGTCAAAGTTGGGTCTGAAGAAGCACTTTTGTTACCTGAGTTTGATGGGCTTGCTCCAAGTATTTCGGCTAAAGGAGTTGTTGGAGTTTGTTGTGGTGTCTGCTACACCCTTGAAGATATCCTTGTTGTAGATGAAGGTGTAGCTTGGGCTACAACTTGTGATGTTTGTGTAAGTGTGGAAGGAATTGTATAAGTTGTACCTTGAGGTGAAAATACCTAATCTGCCATATCATCATGTGAGGCAGCTGAAACTATGTTCACATTCTTATCTATACTTCCATCCCATACTTCTTCTTCCACAAATTGAACATCTCTGGTGATTATGAATTTCTTTGTAATTGGATTAAACAAATTGTATTCTTTTGTATCCTCTGAATAACCAACAAAAATGCACTTTTCACTTTTATTGTCCAACTTCTTTCTTAGCTCATCAGGTACATGAGCATATGCCACACAACCAAATACTTTAAAATGAGATACACTATGTTTCATTCCGGTCCATGCCTCTTGAGGAATTCTATTTTTTACACATTTTGTTGGACATCTGTTTATTATATAAACAACAATTGCTACTGCCTCATCCCAATACTCTTTTGGTAGATGCTTTGCTATCAACATGCTTCGGGCCATCTCCATTATGGTTCAGTTTTTCCTCTCAGCCACACCATTTTGTTGTGGTGTGTAACTCGCTGTAAATTGTTTATGAATACCATGCTTCTTACAAAAATTCAAAAATTCATTAGAAATGTATTCACCTCCTCTGTCTATTCTTAAAACTTTAATATAGTAACCGCTTTGCTTTTCCACAAGAGCTTTAAATTGTTGAAAGTAAGAAAATGTATCCGACTTGTGTCTAAGAAAATAAACCCATGTTTTTCTTGTGAAATCATCAATGAATGTCAGAAAATATGAGCAACCTCCAATGGATGGTGTTTGCATTCGACCGCATAAATCTGAGCACACAATTTCTAGAGGTGCTCTTGCTCTAATTGATTTACCAACAGGGAAAGATTCTTTGTGCTGCTTTCCCAATATACATCCGTCACATATTCTCTCTGGTTTTTGTATCAAAGGAAAACCTTTCACCATGTTTTTCCTATGCAACAAATTTAATCCACCAAAATTTAAATGCCCAAATCTGAAATGCCAAAGCCATGATTCATCTTTGACAATTGATTGAAATGTAGATTACATTTCTACAATATTGTCTTGTTCTTTGGAGCTAGATTGAACAAATCCAGTATTTGTTTGTATTGTTGTTTCAGATTGTGCCAAATATTTGGACTATGTGCTAGCTTTTAAATCTGAATGTTCTTCCTTAAACATAGTTTCAGATTGTGTATCATTTGATTTACAAACAACTTGAGTTGTTTTTTTCTTCAAGTCAGGTTTGATTCTCAATGGAAACATTCTATTACTTGTCATTTACACTCTTGCAATCAGTTGGTTGCTAGGAAATATATCCAAAATCACAGTCTCTAAATTCTCCATGTAAACTCTATAACCCTTCTAGATCAATTGACCAATACTCATCATATTATGTTTCAAACCATCAACATAATACACATCATGAATAACCTTCTGCTCCCCCTTGTTTGTTAAAATATCAACTGCACCTTTGCCTAATACAGTCACTTTGTTGTTGTTCCCAAGAGTAACCTCAGTTTGCACTGACTCATCCAAACTAGAAAATAAATCCACATTTCCAGTCATATGATTACTACACCCTGAATCCAAATACCAAATATCATAGGGACTTTCTTGAACAATGTTACATTCATTATGGGAACAAGTAGGAACTGCTTTAGCAATCCTAGTACTTGCCATGAACATAGAACTTGTTGGTGTACTCCTAGATTGATTTTGACTTTGATTTTGTTTTAGATTATTCTAATCATATTGTCTCTTCCTACATTCATTTGCATAATGCTCAAGTTTCTTACAGTAGTGACATTGAATATTATATTTCTCAGATCTATGACCACTTGAGTGGCTCAAATTTTGAGTTTGAACTCTTCCAACAATATTTGCAGCACTATTGTCACATCTTCCTCTAGTGGAACTCCTTCTAGAACCAAAATTATGCCTTCCTCTACCATGGCTTATAAAAGCTTGAGATGAAAATGCATTTTCCAAAGAGATATGTGACCTATTCAACCTATATTCATGATTTATCAGTGAGGCATGCAAGTCATCAACACTAAATTGACTCATGTCTTTTGTTTCCTCTAAGGTCACAACAAGAGGATCAAATTTTGAAGGGAGGATTCTAAGTACTTTTTCAACAACCTTCCTATCTTCAACAACCTCTCCATGGGATTTCATTTGATTGACCAAACCAACAACATGGTTGAAAAAGGATTCTACAGAATCTAACTCTTTCATTAATAAGTTTTGAAACTCTCTTCAGAGCAATTATAATTTTGTAGTTTTAACCTTGTCCATACCTTGGTAAGCCACCTGCAAGGTGTCCCATGCCTCCTTTGCTTGCTTTTCTACTACTACTCTTGGGAGTATGCTTTCATGCATTGCCTGATGAATGTAGAAGAGTGATTTTCCATCTTTCTTCCTTTGCTCCTTCAAAGTGTCTTTCTCAGCTTGTGAGAGTGCATTGAATGCTGCAACATTTGGGGGTTATGTATATCCATTCTCCACAATTTCCCATACATCCTGTGATCTAAACAAGGCTTTCATGGTCAATGACCAATATTAATAATTCTTGCCAATAAATAAAGGAGTTTGTAGACTAGATAGAGTAGCACCAGAAGAAGAAGCCATTGATAGCAATTAGAGTTGAATCAAAAGAGAATAGATAACCAAGCTTTGATACCAATTTGTAGAAGAAACAGAGACTAAAAAGCAACAAAATAGGGGAAACCAAAGCATATAAGAAAACAATATGCTACAACATACAAAATATGTCTTTATTATTGATTGATCTAATATTACAATAGCCTCTATATATATAAACAAAAAGAGGTGGTTTACAAACTTGGAGTACACAACAAGACTAAATTAAAATAAACTTAGACTATAAACGGTGAAGAAGTTGGTTGCTTAGGCAGTGGAGAAGATCAAATTGTAGGCGGTTGAGAACTCTCTAGAAAAGACAAAAAGATTCCAACCTAGTGACTTGATTAATTACTCTTTTTCTAATAACATGTAATATTCTAAAATTGTCTTCATTGAATCATGATAACAAATTTTGGGCTACCACTTGAAGTGACTATTATACCAAGAAGCATATTCATTGTTGCAAGTTTGCTTCATGTTGTATGGGCCTTCTAGGAACTATGTGCTTTCAGGATAGATTCTCATGCTTGGGAGTAGGAAACTGGAGAAAATACACAAGATTCGTTTAAGTTTTGACTGGTATAAATAATTTTTTTAATATGGCTTAATTGAGTTAAGGACCTGTTTTAGGTGCATTGCCATGATTGTATCCTTTTATATGTTTAAGTTCTGACCCATTCTTGATTTCCACAGTGTAATTTATACTATGGTCTCTCTGTCTCTATCTCTGCCCCCCTCCTTCATGCCTCTACTTCTCTCTCACACATGCTCCTTTTTATGATTTTACAAATTTTGTGTGGGTGTGATTATACTATGATTTTTACAAGTTGAGATATTTTCAAAGTACACTAACATAATGGTGGACAAGAAAATGGCTACCCAAAAGGGAATATTGCATCCTACTGAAGGAGAATGTGCATGGAAAAATGTAGTGACATTTGTGCCATTTCTTTCTTTTGGATGTGATTACCTTATAGGAGGATTTAGAAATTGACAATGAAGTGTTAAACCTCATAGCATCAAAGTAAAATGGATCCATGCGGGATGATGAAACTACACTTGATCAGTCCAGTCATTTGGGGCAAATGATATCTCTATCCTTGGTTCAGGAGCTTGTAAGTGTGTAATCCTCTAATTATCTACTTTACTATTATTGCAATGGTCAACAAAGGAACCATGTCAAAGAATAGCCTATCCGATGTTTCTTAGAAGCCATCCTTTTGTTAAACTTGGATAAGAATTGAAAAATGCAGTGCCAACTTGAAGTAGATCTGTTTGTTTCTTTCTAGTTGTTTATTGTCCTTATCTGATAATTGATGCATTCTCAAGTATCTATAGGATTTTCAATTCACAAAATATTTATTAAACCCATTTTTAGGTACAAAGGATAAGAATTTCCAATCACTACGTTATATGCCCAAAAGAATAGTCTTCCTTATATCTAGACATCCATAAATTTTTTAGTCTTGAATGTTCATGTGGAATTTTACAACTTTGAATTTGGAAGAAATTATAAGGAAAAATAACATTACAACCTCTTCTCTAAGTTTATGATTCATGCTCTCACTGAGTTTATTCTTGAAACAATAAAATGCATTTCATCTCTTATTTACTAAGACCAACTGTGGCCTTAAAAAGTGCACATGACTAGCAACACTAAAATCATCAAACAACTTTCTAACCTATGCCCTTTGAAAACTATCTTTAGATAAAATGTGTTATTGCAACTTTCAACTCATTAAAACTTGGTGTTATACAAGCCCAAGTTGTTAGTAGTCTTCCATGCACATGTCATCATAGAAATTTTCATTTGTATTTGAGAGACTGTACTAATTCTATTGAAGTAATTAGTGCATCTGATAGTATGGCACGCTCCAATCCATAAAAGGCATTGGGGTGCGCTTCACTATTGAGTAGAGTACCAGAGATCCATAGGTTCTAGGTTTGGACTTTTGTGAAGAGTTCATTAAGAACAAGGTTGCATCAATAGGCTGAAACTCAGAGAGATATTGCAAACTAGGGGTGGGTATTTTGGTAGAGCTCAAGGATCTCAGTGTGATGAGGAACAAACATAGGTTCCAATTTTAAAATGAACCAAGGGCTGAGTTGATATCAATAAATTTTCATATTACCTCAAATACCTATGCAATGTTTTGTGTGTGAATTGGTTCAAAGTTTTGCTGTGTTTTCTAATGGTGTAGTGCAGGACGAGCTTGGGACAAAATAGGCGTAATCTGTGGAGTTTGTGAAATGCTTGGAACTCTTAAGAAGCCGAGTAAGGAACTATGATAGTGTCGCATGATTAGCCTCGTGACCCTTGGTTTAAAAGTTTGGAAACATATAACATGGCAGGGTTTTAAAGGTCCAAAATTTTATCTAGGATTCCAGTTCCAAAGGTGCTAAATAAATTTACATGTTTCACTATCAGGAAGTAGATATGGATAAGTTGTAGTCATTGTGGTTGGATTTGTTGCATTTTAGAATTAAAAATTCAAACTACATCTATTTTTTATGTTTTGTAAAAAGTTCAAAAAATGCCAATTCTTTTATTATTGAGCAGCTGATTTTATGCTCAACAACCATCATCAGAGCCTTTATTGTGAGCCTCAAAATTGAAAGATACCAGCAGATAAGTTTAAACAAAAAGAAAGAATTGTAATCAATTAAAAAAATGTTGAATAAATTTACTCCAATCATGGTGTGTCCTACAAAATTTTGGCTAAGGTTCTTGCCAACCAAAAAAATTTGTTAGCAACTAGGATTGTGAGACTTGAACATACATGTTTTATTCAAGTAAGTTCGTTGTGGATAGTAGGACAACAACAGTATAATAACAAAATTATATGATATTAATTGAACACACCAAATTGTAATTCCCATTAACATTATAATAATGTTATAGTCAATGTTTGAAGGCAAATAAATTCAATGACATTACATAAATTATCATTTTCAATAAAGTTGTAGATTTGCTAGCAATGAGAACAACCAATGCAGCCAATGGCTACAACTTCCTTTGATCCACATGCTATTGTGCAAGTGCATTTACTCCAATCATGGTGTGTCCTACAAAATTATGGCTAAAGTTCTTGCCAACCAAATAAATTTGTTAGCATCTAGGATTGTGAGACTTGAATAGACATGTTTTATTCAGGCAAGTTTGTTGTGGACAATAGGACAACATAATCAACAAGAAATAATTCCATATTTCATGTGTCATAAAATAGTTTTTGTGCTATAAAAATATTTTCCCCCAACATGCAATTTTCCATTATGTTACATTTGGCTACAAGGTATAAAGTTTAAACAAAAAGAAAGAATTGTAATCAATTGAAAAAATGTTGGATAAATTTACTCCAATCATGGCGTGTCCTAAAAAAATCTAGCTAAAGTTCTTGCCAACCAAATAAATCTGTTAGCAACTAGGATTGTGAGACTTGAACAAACATGTTTTATTCAGGTAAGTTTGTTGTGAACAATAGGACAACAATAGTATAATAACACAATTATATGATATTAACTAAACACACCAAATTGTAATTCCCATTAACATAATAATGTTATAGTCAATGTTTGAAGGCAGATAAATTCATTAACATTACATAAATTATCATTTTCAATAAAGTTGTAGATTTATTGGCAATGGGAACAACCAATGTAGCAAATGGCTACAACTGCCTTTGATCCACATGCTACCCTGCAAGTGCATTTACTCCAATCATGGTGTGTCCTACAAAATTTTGGCTAAAGTTCTTGCCAACCAAATAAATTGTTAGCAACTAGGATTGTGAGACTTAAACAAACATGTTTTATTCAGGTAAGTTCATTGTGGACAACAGGGCAACAAAATCAACAAGAAACAATTCCATATTTCATGTGTCATAAAATAGTTTTTGTATTATAAAAATATTTTTCCCCAACATGCAGTTTTCCATTATGTTACATTCGGCTACAAGGTATATCATTAACCAACAACAACTGTACTTAACCCAATCAACCTTTTAAGTTACAAGTCTTCTTCCATTGTACAAAAATATTATGTTGTGAAACCATTTAGCGTAGTATACCAATTTAAATAAAGTTCCATTTCTTCATTTTCAAATATTCTCGCATCCCATCATCAATTGACTTTTTCTATAAATAGTTAGTCTTAAGAAAAGAAATTAACATTTTCTTGTGCTTTTTTTCCCTGCTCTTCAATATATCAACATACTATATCCCACTATCAGCGTAACCATTGCACCTCGTTGAGGTGCAAGCGCTAGTTATTAAAAAACAATAGATTAGAAATTAATAGAATGTGCAACTATTTTGATCCATTAGATTTGTTTTAATCTTGGCCCTTAGATTTAGGGTAACCAAAAGAAGCCCTAAACCATTAAATATTTGTATAAAACTTATCTTCTTTCCATGTTTACTCATTTGAAACTTGTAGGTTTGAAAAGGAGAAGATAAACTACCATGTTTTTTACAGGTTTCCATAATATTACTTCTTCTTTTTCCCTCATGCTCATTCTATTTCTTCTATCATTTTAGATTCTTCGTTCCTTACAATTTCTTTCTTAAAATCTTATTTATTTATTTTTTACTTGCAAGTTACAAGGATTTGCAATGTTAGAGATCTGTAGCTTAAGATCTATGAAGATTTACTTGGAAATTTGCATATCCAGAAAGTTTATTTTATTTTATCTTATTATTTTAACAAACCCTCTTTTTGTTTTTTTTTGCACAGACATAAAATCTATGTTCATATAGCTTATGTATTTATATGCTTGAAATAATAGGCATTGCAAATTTGATATTTATGTTTTTTATTTTTGACATGCCTGCCGTTTTGAAAACCCTGTGCATACATTTTATGTTTGTTTATTTTGTTTGTTATATAAATCATTTTTCTTTTTACTGGTTTAAGGAGACTACTCAGCTCCTCCATGAGAGGGACACGTGCCCTCAAGGGAAGCTTGCGACACCCCCCTTTGCATGTTGCAACTAGTAGGGGTGCCACGAAACCCTTAGGGTTGTGCCTTGTGAGTGGTCGTCTTGCCAGAGGGCATTGACACCTATTTTATTATTATTATTATTATTATTATTATTATTATTATTTATATTTAAATCTTCATTTCTTTTTAAAATATAATATTTTTTTATTATTCAAACAATAAATATTTAGAATATATTTATTAAAGATTTGTTACATTTTTTTAATTTTTTTTGAATAGTGAATGATACAGGTAGGCTTGAACACCTTAACCATTACCATTTTATAGGTCACTTTTTTTTTAATTTATTCTCTCAAGCTCTTTTAATAATCACTATTATTGTTCACCCATGCCTGAAGATTGATAAGTAAAGAGGGAAAACTGGAAGGAAGACATATGGAAAAATTCTACCTAATACAACACAAATCAACTAAAACAAAGACACATTTTTCTAATGGGCAGTTTTATGTATCTATTTTTTTTGAATGACTAACTTCCAACACATGCTTATATATATATATATATATATATATATATATATATATATATATATATATATATATATATATTAATACTACATATATATAATTAAGAAAATGGATATTTGATCTCCTTTTTTTTTGTATTAGGTGCATATGAAATGAATATGGTTTTAGTAAATTCAACTATTTTTTTTACAATCATACGTTTAAATGTCTATTTTGCATAACATACAACTTTACTTAACACCACTTTTCACTTATGAAAATGTATTTCTTTGTATCAACATAGAAGGTTACAATACTTTGCACCTACTTATAAGGCTGCAAGAAATATCTTTTTTTTTCATAAGAGACTTGTATAACAATTAACTACCAATGTTCCCCCAACGAAAAATCTAAGATAAGTAGAGAGGATGTCAATAATAAGAACATGATCTATCACCCTTTTTTTCTCAACAAGATAATTAAATTTCAATATTACACATAATGTATAGAAATACAATGAACATGTCAAGAATATGAGTTTTCTTTGTTACACATAATATTGAAAAACTATCAACTTATATACCCATGAAATGAACCTTGCTCCCCACCCAACCGTAATGGCATCATGAAGTTGAGAAAGCACTAAAAGAGATTACCAAATGATCTTGGTATGGGAGTTACAAATAACTTATTTTCAACAATTACAAATGCGTCCATTTTCAAAGAACCGTTCTAACTCAAGAACTTGCATGTCACTTATTTTATCAACTAAAAGAAATTAGAGGAAATAGGACTTAGTTTTCTCCATGTTTCTCTTCTTCGATCCTTCACTCTTCCCTTTTCTCCATAGCTCTCAAAATTTCCTCTCCAATCCAAAGTATGAAAACAATCCCAAAAAGAAAATGCACTCTTCAAACTCTCATAAAATGAAAAAGTTCTCCAAAGGGAGAAGTGGGTAACACTCCACTCATTCTTCCTCTCCAAAATATATAGAAGTTTTAACTTGCAACTTTTAGGTGGGGAGGTGTGAAGTGTACCTACCTCCATCAATGGGAGTCGTTTCCTTATTAAAGAGGAAACATGCACTTGGACAACTCCTCCATCTTTTCATCTCATCCCCTCCTCAAGACTTGTCACTCTCCATTATGAGGACTTTTCACAGGTGAAATCATGTCCTTGGGGCACTATTATATGCCCATGTGAACCCTACCACTATGGTATAGACCCTAGGGGGTTTCTTTTTGCATCCCAACCAAGGAAATTGACCAACAACCCTCTTTAAAGACCCACTTAAGGTTCCATCCGAATTTCACACTTGGAGAAAAGGGTTTCCAAATCTTAACCCCAACTTACATCTCTCATGAAACACAATCAAATACCCTTTCAACCCGAAAGAATAAACATAATAGCTCTATTTCCTTCTAAGCTCCCAAAATAATCAAATACATAACCACAAGAGGATGTCTTTCAATTTGTTTTCATTGGTTTTCCCTTCTCGTATTGGCACCATTTATTTTCTACACATTACCAATGAAATTATAAGCAACGATCACATATCACATTAATTTGGTAGTTGAAATGAGGTTTAATTGTACAATAATTTTATTAAAATTCCAATTTGTATTCATAGTTTACAAGTGCCTAATGCCTTCATGGCAATGATAATAAAACATCTCAAAATGAAATACAAGCACATTATCACACAATCACACTATGAATTGTCTGAAATATATCTAAGCATCTATTTAGGAGAATATTAAAAAAAAATTAAGATTGTATTATCCACATGTGAAGCGGGGTCTTACAAAGAGAGAGACTTGAGAGGGAGAGAGTGAGAGAGAGAATTGAGAGGGAGAGAGTGAGAGAGAAAGACTTGAGAGGCAGAGAGGGAGGGAGAGAGGGAGGGAGAGAGGGAGAGAGAGACTTGAGATGGAGAGATAGAAAGAGACTTGAGAGGGAGAGAGGGAGGGAGAGATTCCAAGAGAGAGAGACTTGAGAGAGAGATAGGGGGGGCTAAGAGAGAGGGATAGAGAGAAAGAGAGAAAGACCTGAGAGAGAGATAGGTAGAGAGAGAGAGAGAGAGAGATACTTGAGGGAGGGGGAGAGAGAATTGATTTAGGAAAAGAGAGATGCTTGATAGGGAGAGAGGGAGGGAGAGAGGAAGCTTTGAGATACTTAAGAGAGAGAGGGAGAGGGAGGGACCTGGGAGTGAGGGAGAGATAGACAGAGAATTGAGACAAAGAGAGAGAGGGAGAGACCTGAGAGAGAGGTAGAGAGATAGAGCTAAGAGGAAGAGAATTTTCCCATGTTGGGACCCTCTAGAATAAGAAGTGATACAACCATCAAACAACACATTACAATTCAATTCAACATTCATTCCATTAAAACCTTCAAGATTAATAACATGTCATTAGATAGTTCATGTAAAAGGTATAAAATCATCATGAATAAGAATCATTATCTTTCAATCATGATACATAAACAAGAACAATATGCACACCATAGGGGTTTGATGCAACTGCCAAACGAAATCCTTAGAATACATCAAGATACATGTTCATTAGATTGTTCATGTGAAATATATACAATAATTATGATCAACAAATAAGACATCAGTAAACAATGATGAATGAATAAACGTGCTATATATTAACAAATAGTAAATTAATAGATTATTTAATATTTATCACTAAATTTTTGTCTCATCATTATACTATTATATTCATAAATTCAACACTAAAAATATTCATCCAACCAAATTCTTTATAAAATATCCATCCAAGATCAATTTTTTTATAAAAATAAGATCATTGTCTTAATAAAGTTTTGCAGCTCTCTGTTGCATCTCTTAATTTCTTTGTGTTTTTCTCTTTAGATTGGGATTGTCTTCTTTCCTCTAGCCATCGTTGATGCTCATCTAAGTCCACTTCCATGGACCTAACTGCATCAACAACAATTTCCATTTTTGATGCAAAATGCCTCAATAATGGGTGGACACATTCTTCATTTTGAATAGTGTTAACTTGATCTTGAATGGTGATATTCATATCAACTTGTTCTTGGAACCGAGGGCCGTTAGATGCAAGTGGTGGAGGTGGAGTGGGTGGAGTTGGAGGGCGTGGATCCATGATTTAGATATAAATGAACCTGCATTAATTTTGTAATTTTAAAATGTAAGATACATGTTTAAAAATCCCCTTAAACCATTCAATATAAATGACTTAATTGAATATGAGAGTCATACCTGCTACTTGGGAGGATGCATCCGGATATGAGAGTCATACCCATACTTGTTTACAGGCTTTTAGGAGTAATCTTGATCCTAGGGGGGGAGGATGTAGCGCCCCTCATTTTGTTCTCCATTAGACTGATGATTGTTCTGTTAGGACATTCACTATGACACTTTGTTGATGTTAGATTTTTTGCTTTGATATTACTGGATGACACTTGATGACACATTGATGTTGTTGCTACTTTTTGAGTTTATGTATATGTTATGACATATTTATGGACTTAATGGTTTATGTGGATTAATTTAATTATGAGAATTATGTGTTTATTTGATCATGGTTACTATGCATTTATATGGTGAGTGTTTGATGTTGTTTGTTATGTAATTGGTTGCTATGCATTGATGTGGTTACTTGGGTGATGTGCCTTGGTGAGAGGAACAACGTTTCATTAATCATTCGTGAGTACCCTACTACGCTGCAACATCCTTTCACGGTGTGTTTGACTATTTGATTACATATATGTTGTTCGACTATTTTGTTTGATGCAGGTTGCAGGAACTAGGCATCAAATCCATTTGAATTGTCAGGTCTGAGCATGCCTTAAACACAATGAATTTTTTTGGAGAATGAAGATAACGAAAGGTACCCTACCCTTGACATTATTCTTGACGAGGATGAGTATCTAGTTGGTCACCCGTCAGTCTTGTATGTGTTCGTGGTCATTTGTTTCTATTTTCAAACTTGTTTATGCTTAAGTGATTATTGTTGATATTTAATTGTTAAATTAAATTGGTGTAATAATGATGTTTGATTAGTTGTTGAATTAAATAAACCATGTTGATAAATGCATATATATATATATATATGTTTATTTTGGTTAATTAATTTATTAAATTAAATCGTTAAGTTATAAAGTATTTGAAAAATAAAATTTAAAGATATTAATTATTAATGTTGAGTTTTAATAAATTAAAATGTGGAAAATATTATAATATGAAACTAAAATATTAAATGGAATGCGATAATGACTAAACTATAAAAAACAATTAAAAAAGATGGAAAAAAGAATTGTTCGAAGCACATGCATGACTTCAAACTGACTATTGTTTGGAAACTTGTTATTTTGCAAGATTTTTATTTGATTTTTGTGTTCGAAAATCTCATAGTTTCTTTTGTGTGAAAACTAATAAATAATTATGATTTTGGTGTGAAGGGGGGATTCATGGATTTTTTTTTCAAACAGAGAACTTTATCTAGAAGAATAATTTGTTGAATAATTGTGTTTCGATTGATTGATCTCAAAATTGGATTAGGGTAAAAATTACTAAAGATTGGATTAGGGTTTTGAGAAAACAAATTGCTGGGTATGTGCAAGATCATCATGGAAAAAACAAGCCCTTAAGTGGCAAAAAATTCAGAAAAATCAGTGTTAGGCAACTTGACACAAAAATTTGAATAAGTTATCTATATTATTTCAAAAATATGTAAGAATATAATTTGTAGAAAATTGAATGTAGTTTCTAAACTACTAGGTTTATTTAAAAATAAATAACATCTATTTGGTGAAAATTTGAAATTTCAATGCAGTAGTACTTAAATTTTAGGAAAAATAAGTAGGTGTTTGTCTTACCACCCTAACCATAATAAAATGATAATTTTTTTATAATATTTTATATATAAGTAGAGGACTCATGTCGGATGTGATGCATATTTTTTGTAATTTTTTTCCAACTAAATAATTAATTATGATTTTTTATTACAACTTTTAAAAAATATAAAAACTCGTATGTCTAACCACCTTAACTTTTGACCAACTTCATGAAATTTAATTTTTCTTTTTAATCCTATAGTATGTGAAGCATAGAATGTGACGCATGTTTCGGATTCAAAAAATGTGATACCGTTTGAAAGTTATAGATGTTTTTCAATCAGCCTATCGATTAGGACTTTAGTCATAATTCTAATAGAAAATGAATAATAATTATTTATTAAATTCATATTAAAGCATAATTTATATTGGTGGAAAGATGAGAATCTCCTCTAAAAACCCTTTTTGTTTCATCGATTTTGGGTAAAAAAAAAGTCGTCAGCCACATACCCTACAAATACCCATAATATTGCCACTTTTTGGCCCACCATGATCCTGCACATACCCTACTATGGACATATAATTTGATCTCAGCACTAGTTTCTATTTTAGTAGTGTTGGAATATAGGTTGGCTTCATCTTGCCGATTGATGTAATTTGAATTCTTCTTTCTCTGTTTGTCAAAAATGATTGTTTTTTCATTGATTGTGTTTCAAAATATTTCATAAATTCATGATACGAGTGCTTCCTTGCATGCATATTCTGTAATTTTAGTCTCTTATTTTGGCATCAAATTTATTATTGTCCCAGCTAAATGCATTAGCTCGAAGGCTTCTTAGCCTTTTAAACAAATTCATTTTGTGCATGTTTTATGATCATTGCTATCCATGAGATGATTCTTTGGTCAACCCGATTGCATGGTTTCTCACAATCTTTTGCATTTGCTTCAAAGTTTTAAAGGATCCTTAAACTTAGCACGTACCCTTCTTCCATCCAATTCATTTCCTCAAAAATTTCTAAGCCATTCTCAGCTTACATATTCTTTGGATGCACTTCATATCATTCCCTCCTCAGGCAAAATATTTAAAGGTCGTTTGCTTGATGCATAGTGCCTTGTTCACTTGATGTTGGTGGCTGATAAATGATTCTTTTTCTTCTCTCACAACATTAAGTAAAATTCTCAAATCTAGAAATACCTTGCTCCTTCCATTCGCTAAGCCAATTCCTCAACTTTGCATATCCTGCGATTTACCTTAAGGCCATAATTTATTCCTAGTTTTGTGTTGCTCTGTATGAATATTATATACTATTCTTTACTCTCCTGCACCAAACATTCACATTGAATACTTCGTTTTCAAGCTACAACATGCGATCTCATGCTAGCACATTGCCTTGGATACTCATTATGTTGATGGAAATGTCTATGTTGGTAATCAATGGTATATTTATATTGATAGTTATAGTTTATGTGTAGCATTCAATGCTTTTCTTGGTCTGTGTACTTACCTCCATGGCTTCATATGCAGGTTTAGGTTGTGTGTCTAGTGGATTCTGTCTTATTTGATATCACTGGCTGCACTCTATATGAACAATATTTATGTTGATTTCATTTGATGGTTTTCATTGCATCCTTTTATTAGTGGTAATTCCTTTATTGTTGTGTCCTTTCATTCCACCCAACATTCTTGTATGTATCTTTGATACATAGCTTTAGATTTGGTTCACATAGATTTAGCTTTGGATCACATCATCTATATGTAGTTCACATCCTCTTGCATGTATTTCTATGAATGAAATATAATGAAAATAGATTTAGTTAATTCGAGTATGTCGTACCTATCTAGTAGTCAAATATTTGGTCCATTCGTTGGTTCAGCGTTTTTTTTGGTGTTGTCATAATAAATTTTGCATGCTATATTGGATGGTTTTAATTTATTTGTTATTCCTTTATGTAGTTAAAGATGCTCAAACAAGCCTGTCTATCAACTGCTTGAATTTAGGTAAATATGTTGTGGTCTAATTTTAATATAATTTGTTGTATAAATATAAATTGTTTTGGTTCGCTATTATATAAATCTTTGAAGTTGCTATGTATGGTTTTCGACTATTTGTTAGAAGGGATTTATTTATATATAACATATGTTTCTTTCATATACGTAGAATACACCTTATTTTAGATGGTTTTTGATTATTCATATGGCTCTTATTGTTTTAAAAGATAGCCCCATGGTATAGAACCAATCAGTTTTATGATGTCAATCCTTTTAGTAAATATTAAATTCAATATTTGGGATATATATATATATATATATATATATATATATATATATATATATATATGCCAATGTATGTGGATATAATTTTTATGTGATTAACAATATAGACTCAAGCCCTTTTTGTTCTATGCTATATGTTTTTATTTTGATTTCAATTGTAATGATAATGATTTATATATCAATTGGATTTCGATAATGTTGATTATCATTGCTTTGTGATAATAATATATATATACTATATTATATAATTATCTATTATGATTGCATTTTTTAATATAGTTAATAGTTCAAAGAATATTTAAATTGTTAAAGCAATTGGTTTGGGTAAATTACTAAAGAGAATTGATCTATTTTATGTCTCAATAAATGAGAGTTATGAAAATTTAATATTACTTAAGGGTGAAAGTTTGGGGATTAATTATTGGGTGTGTACAAGAAGTTGAGTCCACTTTTTGGCCAAAAAGTGGAAGTGTTTTCCCTATTTTTTAGAATTCATCAAAATTGATCTAAAAATTTGAAGTACTTAAAGACTAAATCTTAAGAAAATTCAATAATGTGAAATGTAGTACTCAGAGTCAGCTTTCCAAATATGTAATTTATTTTAATACCTAGATGATAGAAATTGATTTTCAATAGGCATGTCTAAAACCCATTGTTTAAAAATCATTTTTATTTTTACCATACCATGCATGTGTACATCATCCATATTTTGACCTAAATAATTGTATTTTTCTAAATCCTTTTGGGAAATGATCTCCAACACATTGAAGATGTTCATGATATTTTTTTGTAATTTTTTTTTAATATATTTTTTATGTTAATTTTTTATTGGCTGTAATTGCTATTTTGAAAATCCCACATGTACGTCACACATAAGATGACCTTTTTTCTCAAATTGAAAAGAATTATCTAACTATTGTTCATGTACATTTTTTTCCAAAAAAGTATTTTAAAAAAAAGTTGTTAAAATAATTAAAAAACCTCATATTTCAAATTTATGGACCAATTTCATTAAAAAATATTTGAAAAATAGAAAAAATAATCCAATTGGAAAAAGTTTACATTTTTTTTTATATGTAAGATTAGTATATTCATATTAATTAATTAAAGCTAAATACAAGCATCTTCCAAGTAGGAAAAGATCTTTTAGAAAAAAAACCAACCACCTTCCCCATCAACTTCTAGCACCCAACAACTAGGCAAAAATTCTACCATAAGCACAACAAAACTACCAAAACTTAAGAATTTACAAAAACCAGTTTAGATACTACGCCACAACTTGGGATTTCGACCAAACAAGCACAACTAAACCCTACCCACAAAGCAAAAAAAGTCTACCAACACCCACCTTACAGAAAGTTGTTCAATTTTGCAAATTCCCCAAACTCAATTTTCCATTCCACTCCCCCAACTGCCATCAGCCCAAAGAATTTCTCCAGAAAGTCAAGCATTGCTCCAGCAAGCATTTGGTGATGTATCAACCTCAGACCATGCAAATCCAGAAGGAAGGGAAAAATATTTATTGTGTCCTCCTCTTGAAGTCATACCGCATTATAAGGCCTCAGACATCCTCTGCCTTCAATTACCACACACAAAGCATCATCCATGCCTTCAGCCAAGTCCTCCGAAAACATTTTCATGAGAATTTTCTTTTCTTCAACCTTTAGAGTCCTCAAATCCAGAAGGGAAGCCAAGAAGCGTGAAGAGACATGTAGGTTATCATGCTTGTACTCCCCATTCTCCAAATGACCCATGCCCAGAACCATCTTCGTAGTCACCACCACCAGCAGATCATTATTCAACAAAATTCTCTTTAATCTCTAGTCTGTGATTTCCCTAAATGCAACTTGTCTCATCGACAACTTCAAAGAAATTGACATATCTGCTCCAAAACAAGCAAGACTCGACACAAAAATGTCAATCACAAAATTTGAACCCTTCGCCATTGACCTTTCTGCAACAATTGCACTCAATTTTGGAGATAACCGCCACCCACAAACACCTCCCTTATGTTACAAATTCCACACACCAAAAATAACATTGGCATTCAATAAATAAGAAAATGCAACCCATAAGACTGTCGTCATTATCTACAAATGGTACCCTATCCAACGTGCAAAGTGTCCTTGCTAGGAAGAGGAAATCCTTCCCCATAATGATTGCTCATGACAATGTGTAGAGGCAGGTGTCGTATATGTCCTTGACATCATGTCGAGAGCCATTGATGAGACACCTCGGCACACCATTCCATAAGCATTTCCATCACACCACACCAAAGCTTGACACTTGTCCACCGTGGCATCCGATGCCACCTCTCGCCACCACCTCGGAGAGATGCCCTCCCTATCACCCACAAAAAATTTACATATTTATAATCTACACAATATCATCTAAAATGGGTTTTAATTTCATAGAATAATTCTAAAAAAATCTCGTCAACCATATTGACATAGTCAATTTTTCTCTTGATATTGTCATGACTTGTACTTGTATGTCTAAGGCTAAGGGTTGGGTTACCATGCCTTTTCTAAGCCTAAATACAAATTAGAAACATGTATTGTTATTTTCAAATCTTTTAGAATGAGTACCCACTTTAAAATGGGTACATATTCTAAAAAATGAATTGTTACCTATTTTAAAACTGAAAAATGACACTTCCACTAGAAGTGCTCTCAACTTCTTGCACTTACCCTATTTATAATTATTTAAGAGAGTTGTGTAATTTAAATAATTGGAATATTGCTACTATAGATATTTTCAAGTAGAACTATTTGGAGTAAATAATCTATGGAATTTAACTTAAATTGAGTAATTAAACTTGAGGGAAGTATAAATGCTTTGACAAGTTATAGAAATGTTGTCCTTAATGTCTTAGGGTATATATTATAGAATTGTTCATTCAACTGCACAATGTTGTTTATCTTCAATTGTTTGGAATGTTGATTTGAAATTATATATATATATATATATATATATATATATATATATAATTTTGTATATTGGAAGTTACTTAACTTGTGATCTTGTATGCTCATAGGATGATGTTAAGTGCTGTGTCATGAATAATAGATTTTCTATGTGGAAATAATGTATCTCATGGTCGAACTGTTCTATTGTGTGCTTGCATTGAGTAAAGTAATTGGCTAGTGAATTTAGGTACTTTTGGTTATTGTTCAAAAGTGAAGTCTTTTGTGTATGGTGGTTATTTGTAGTCTTCCAAAGGCTTGGGGAAATTAGCTTGAGTTTTGGTTTCACGTTTTTGTCATTTTTAAAGTGGGTGGATTTTGTGTCTAAATTGTGTTCATGAGGGTCTTTAGACTTGTATTGTTTAGTTGTTATTATGGTTGGGGTTTGTGAGTGAGATGATTCATGCCATGCTCTAGATATGTGATTCTTGTGGCTTCATTTCGGTGTGCAAGATGGCTTTACCCTATTGACATGTTGGGTCTCTAGTTGCTAGTAGGAGGAGTGGCTTTTAATGGGGGAAGAAACCCAAAGTGGTGTCTAGGGTAACTCATTGAGAGTTTATTTAATCAGTGATAATCTAAAATGAATTATGGGGTTGGGTAGTTTTCACATTAATCAAGATAATGCATCAGTCATGGTTCAAGTGCTTGTTTAGGGTTGAGGCGAGTGGGAAGGCCTAGAATGGCAAGATCAACTACCTTGTCCTCATGAAAGGTATGTTGATCTGCATGAGTTTGTATGGGGGTCGGGGATCGGTAGAGGTTGCTAGGGTAACCCAGGATGGGGGTTGGTAGCCTAGGAAGATTCACAAAGGTAACCCATAGTGAGCTATGTGATGACACTCCTCCCTATTGCAACCTAGCATTCCCTAGTTTTGTTTTCTCCATTGTTTCTTGTGTGCCTCTGGAAGTGGTGTCTCTATTATGTGATGTTCGTGTTGTATTGAGTTATGTTGGAGCCATGTGTAGTTATTTTTGTTAGCCATCTCTCTTCTTGACTATTTGATGTAGTGGGACCTTATTTTTATCTCCTAGCATGGGGGGTGGACCTTAGGGTTCTACATGGTTGGGTGGATTGTGGTTTTTCCTCCATTAGGTTTCCCTTGTTATTTATGTGCATGGAGGATGTATCTTATGTAGCAAATTTTGGATCTTGTACCAACTCGAAGAGGTAGTTGCTTATGATATGTATTGTATCTGTATATCATTGTATCATGTAATGTAATCTTGATGTATTGTTCCTATTGTATTTAGGGAAGTAGTGATGTAAGCTTGTAACAATGTAATGATGTACTCCCTTGTAACGAAAACTGTATATGTACTTATCGGTTCCATATATTTGATCCTTGATGGTTATTTATCTAATTTTATTTACAGGATGTATGCTACTTATTCATTTAATGTGATGGATTTAAGATGAAGTCTTGTAGTTAGTTAATCCATGATGTATGTGTAGCTCTTGTTAAGTAGGTTTGTTTGTAATGTAGTCATTGAACCTTGGAGGACATAGTTTAGCTTATATATTATGATAGATATGATTTACATTTCATATTATTGCACTTAAAAAAAAAGGCGTCATTATTGTTGTTAGTTGTGTCTTCCTCTAGAGTTATTTGGTAGGGCGTTACACTTGGTATCAGAGCCCAAGTTCTAACACTGGGTGCTTTGGTTTTATATGAGCCCATTATGTTGTCCTAGTTCTTAGACTCTTGAGCTTATGTTGTTCCTTGTTGTCATCTTCACTTAGTAATATGAGACTTTTTCTACGATGGTGTTGTGTCAGATGATGCCTAGAGGTCAAGATCAAGGTAGGGGTCATGGTAGAGGTCAAGGTGGTGGTTGTGGGGCTGACCGCTAGAACACCCCTTCTTAGAGTTCCCACAAGAATGATTGTGAGGAACACTTGGGCCCTCAAAATGTTCAGGGAAGTGATGGTTAGAATCATGGCCAACTAGAGTTAGACGGATCTCAATTACATCCTTTGCTTGAGGAGATTCTTTCCCACCTAGGCCCTAGATAGGAGGGTAATTAGTGGGTGGTTAGGGAAAGAGAAAGTTCTTGTAGGAGGATAAATGTCACAGTTGTAGCGGGTCACATGAGGGATCTCCTGAGGAAATGTTCTCCTACCTTCAATAGTTCTAGTGGTTGTTTGGAGGCTGAGACTTGGATGATTGGTGTTTAGATTGGTAGGGTGCCTCCAACAGGCTTTAGGTTTCGAGGTGGTCATTTTCTACCTAGGAGAATCCAAAGTTGGTTGCGAGCCCAACTTTATCATCTTGGCTAGTCAACTTGAAGCACATAGACTGCAACCCATAGAGGTAGAATCCAACAATCTAGTGCACCCCTAGAAGGAAGAGGATATGGTAGAGGTACAAGTTGTTTCTCTTGCAGCTAGCAAGGCCACATAGCTAGACAATGTCATCAGAGGAGCACACCTGAATTCAGTCAGAGGATGATAGCCTCAAAATTGACAGGGGATGATGTAGGCAGGTCTCACAGAGTCATTACAATGTTGATAATCGCCAGGTAGAGCAACGAGGCATAGATGTGGAGACTACAAGTAGTGGATAAGTAGTTGACTCAGGAGCCCATGGGAATTCTATAGTATAGGAGACTCATCCTTAGGAGTCGAAACATTGAGCAGGTGAGGATCTAGTGGGATCCTAATGATGAGGCTTCAACTACTTGGGAGGATGCATCCCAATACAAGAGTCATACCTATACTTGTTTGCAGGCTTCCAAGAGTAAGCCTCATCCTAGGGGGGGAGGATGTAGTGCCCATCATGTTGTTCTCCATTATATTGAGAATTGTTCTGTTAGGATAGACACTATGACACTTTTTTGATGTTATATTTTATACTTTGATGATACTAGATGAAACTTGATGACATTTTGATGTTCTTGATAGTGTTTGATTTTATGTATATGTTATGATAAATTTATAGACTTAGTGGTTGATGTAGATTAATTTAATTATGAGCATTATGTGTTTATCTAATCATGGTTACTATGCATTTATCTGGTGATTGTTTGATGTTGTTTGTTATGTAACTAGTTGCTATGCATTGATGTGGTTACTTGGGTGATGTGTCTTGGTGAGAGGAATAGTGTTGCTTTACTCATTCGTGAGTACTCTACTATGTTGTGACTTCCTTTCACAATATGTCTAACTGTTTGATTATATATATGTTGTTCAATTATTTTCTTTGATGTAGGATGCAGGTACCAAGCATCGACTCCACCTGAATTGTCAAGTCTAAGTGTGCCTTAAACCCAATGGAAAATTGTTGAAAACAGAGATAACGAAAGGTCCCCTACCTTGCCATCATCCTTAATGAGGATGAGTATCTATTTGGCCACTTGTTAGTCTTGTATGTGTTCGTGGTCAATTGTTTCTATTTTCAAACTTATTTATGCTTAAGTGATTATTGTTGATATTTAATTGTTAAATTAAATTGGTGTAATAATGATGTTTGATTAGTTGTTGAATTAAATAAATCATGTTGATAAATAGATATATATGTCGATTTTGGTTAATTAATTTATTAAATTAAATCATTAAGTTACAAAGTATTTCGAAAATAAAATTTAAAGACATTAATTATTAATGTTGAGTTTAACAAATTAAAATGTGGAAAATATTATAATATGAAACTAAAATATTAAATGGAATGAGATAATGGCTAAATAGTAAAACAAATTAAAAAATATGGAAAAATAATCGTTCGAAGCACATATGTGACTTCAAACTAACTTTTATTTGGAAACTTGTTATTTTGCAAGATTTGTATCTGATTTTTGTGTTCAAAAATCTCATAGCTCTTTTTTGGGAATAATAATAAATAATTATGATTTTGGTGTGAAGGGGGGATTCATGGATTTTTGTTTTTGAACAAAGAACTTTGTCTAGAAGAATAATTTGTTAAATAATTATGTTTCAATTGATTGATCTCAAAATTGGATTGGGGAAAAATTACTAAAAATTGGACTAGGGTTTTGAGGAAACAAATTGCTGCAGACGTAGAAGTCGATCTCAACACTAGTTTTTGTTACAGTAGCATTGGAATCAAGGTTGGATTTGTCTTGTTGATTGATGTAATTTGAATTCTTCTTTCTTTGTTTGTCAAAACTGATTATTTGTTCATTGATTGTCTTTCAGAATGTTTCATAAATTCATGATACAAGTGCTTCCTTGCATGCATATTCTGCAATTTTAGTCTCTTATTTTGGTGTCACATTTATTATTCTCCCATCTGAATGCATTAGCTCAAAAGCTTCTTATCCTTTTAAACAAATTCATTTTGTGCATGTTTTGTGATCACTGCTATCCACGAGATGATTCTTCGGTAAACCTGATTGCATGGCATCTCACAATCTTTTGCATTTTCTTGAAAGTTTCAAGGGCTCCTTAAACTCAGTGCGTACCCTTCTTCCAGCCAATTCATTTCCTCAAAAATTTCTAAGCCATTCTCAGCCTGTGTATTCTTTGGACACACTACATATTATTCCCTCCTCAAGAGAAATATTTAAAGGCCATTTGCTTGATGCATAGTGCCCTGTTCGCTTGATGTTGGTGGCTGATAAATGCTTCTTTTTCTTCTCTCTCACAACATTAAGTAAAAGTCTCAAATCTGCAAATACCTTGCTGCTTCCATTCGCTAAGCCAATTCCTCCAACTTTGCATATCCTGAGATTTACCTTGAGGCCATAATTTATGCCTGGTTTTGTGTTGCTCTGTATGAATATTATATACTATTCTTTTCTCTCCTGAGCCAAATATTCACATTGAATACTTCGTTTTCAAGCTACAATATGCGATCTCATGTTGGTGCATTGCCTTGGATACTCATTGTGTTGATGGAAATGTCTATGTTGGTAATCAATGGTGTATTGATATTGATACATGTAGTTTATGTGTAGAATTTGATACTTTTCTTGGCCTATGTACTTGTCGCCATGGCTTCATATGAGGGTTTAGGCTGTGTGTATAGCAGATTCTGTCTTATACGATATCACTGGCTGCACTCTATAATCGATATTGATGTTGATTTCCTTTGATTGCTTTCATTGCATCCTTCTATTAGTGGTAATTCCTTTCATTCCACCCAGCACTCTTTTATGTATCTTTGATACATAGATTTATCTTTGGTTCACATAGGTTTAGCTTTGGATGGCATCATCTATCTGCATTTCACATCCTCTTGCATGTATTTTTATGAATGAACTATAATGAAAACAGATCTAGTTAATTCGAGTATGCCATACCTATCTGGTAGTTGACTATTTGGTCCATTTGTTGGTTCGGTGTTTTGTTTGGTGCTATATTAATAAAGTCTACATGCCATATTGGATGGTTTTAATTTATTTGTTATTCATTTATGTAGTTAAAGATGCTCAAACAAGCCTGTCTATCAGCTACTTGAATTTAGGTGAATATGCTGTGGTCTGATTTTTATATAATTTGTTGTATAAATATCAACTGTTTGGGCTCGCTATTATATAAATCTTTGAAGTTGCTATGTATGTTTTTTAGTTGTTTGTTATAAGGGCTTTGTTGATATATAGCATTTTTTTCTTTCATATACTTAGCATATGCCTTATTTTAGATGGTTTTTGATTCTTCATATGACTCTTATTGTTTTAAAAGATAGCCCCATGGTATAGAACCAATCAGTTCTATGATGTTGATCCTTTCAGTAAATATTAAATTTGATATTTGGGATATATATATATGTTGATGTATGTGGATATAATTTTTATTTGGATAGAAATTTAGGTTGTCGATGCTAGATGTTATTATTTTGATTTCAATTGTTATGATAATGATTTATATATTGATTGGATTTCGATAATGTCGATTGTGATTGCTTTTTGATAATATATATATAGTATATTATATAATTATCTATTATGATTGCATTTTTTAATACGGTTAATAGTTCAAAGAATATTTAAATGGTCAAAGCAATTGGTTTGGGTAAATTACAAAGGAGAATTTATCTATTTTATATCTTAATAACTGAGAGTTGGGAAAAGTTAATATTACTTAAGGGTGATGTAATGCTGAAAATGGGAAAAGTTAATATTACTTAAGGGTGATGTAATGCTGAAAAACTGAAAGTTAATGATTAATATGTAAAACAACAATCAAATTCCCAACAATACGTTCAAGGAAGCATCTGAAAATGAAAATGCATGCAACATAAAACTAAATCAATCAAAACCACATGAATCTTCAAAAGAAATCTATCTCCATTGCTACCCTCTTTCACAATATCTTGAGTTTGCTCACAGATTTTTGCAGCAAAAGCACAAGAAGTTCTTTGAAATCAGATGATAAGAATGGGATTCAGAATTCGTGTGTCAAATGTGAGGAAGAAGCAAGTATTTATAGATGAATTAATGGGATGAGTCCATGTTATGGGGGAAATGTGGGACAAATGATTGAAATGGGACAAATGCATGCACATTGTAAATAGATTAAATTAATGAATTATGTGCAATTTTTTGATGAAAATACATTAAACTATGATTAAGGCAATGATTAATGATTTATGGTTTGAGATGGATTAAATGACCTAATGATTTATAAAATTATTTATTGAGAAATATGAATGTTTATGAAATGATCATGCATGAAATATGAAATGGATGTGCAAAAATGATTATAGATGGGATGACTTATGACTATGCAAACATATTGAAGTGAATATGCCTATGAAGTGATTAAATGCTTATGAAAATGTTTTTATAAGATAGATGAAAAATAGCTTAATGAAAGATATATTTAAATATATTTAAATAAAATAGATCACTAAAATGTGCAAATGGTCACATGAAGCATGCAATGAGAGATATAAATATGCAGATAATGGAAAAAGTCGTGTGATAGATGAAAATGGTTATGAAGACATTTTTATGCATCTATAGGTGAAAATTTGGGGATTAATTATTTATAATTATTTAATAGAGTTGTGTAATTTAAATAATTGGAATATTGCTACTATAAATATTTTCAAGTAGAACTAGATTTGGAGTAAATAATCTATGGAATTGAACTTAATAATTATACTTGAGGGAAGTATAAATGATTTGACAAGTTATAGAAATGTTGTCCTTAATGTCTTAGGGTATATATTATAGAATTGGTCATTCAATTGCACAATGTTGTTTATATGTGTGTGTGTGTGTGTGTGTGTGTTATTTTGTAGATTGGAAGTTACCTAACTTGTGATCTTGTATGTTCACAAGATGATGTTAAGTGATTTGTCATGAATAATAGATTTTCTATGTGGAAATAATGTATCTCATGGTTGCACTGTTGTATTGTGTGCTTGCATTGAGTAAAGTATTTGGTTAGTGAATTTGGTTACTTTTGGTTATTGTTCAAAAGTGAAGTCTTTTGTGTATGGTGGTTATTTGTAGTCTTCCAAAGGCTTGGGGAAATTAGCTTGAGTTTTGGTTTCATGTTTTTGTCATTTTGAAAGTGGATGGATTTTGTGCCTGAATTGTGTTCATGAGGGTCTTTAGCCTTGTACTGTTTAGTTGTTATTATGGTTGGCGTTTGTGAGTGAGACGATTCATGCCATGCTCTGGATATGTGATTCTTGTGGCTTCATTTCGGTGTGCAAGATGGCTTTACCCTATTGACATGTTGGGTCTCTAGTTGCTAGTAGGGGGAGTGGCTTTCAATGGGGGCCGAAACCCAAAGTGGTGTCCACGGTAACTTATTGAGAGTTTCTTTAATCATTGATAATCTAAAATGAATTAGGGGGTTGGGTAATTTTCACATTAATCAAGATAATTCCTCACTCATGGCTCAAGTGCTCGTTTAGGCTTGAGATGAGTGGGAAGGCCTAGATTGTTAAGATCAATTGCCTTATCCTCATGAAAGGTATGTTGATCCTACATGATTTTGTATGGGGGTCAGGGATTAGTAGAGGTTGCCAAGGTAACCCAAGATGGGGGTCGGTAGCCTAGGAAGATTCACTAGGGTAACCCATAGCAAGCTATGTGATGACACTCCTCCCTATTGCAACCTAGCATTCCATAGCTTTTCTTTCTCCTTTGTTGCTTGCGTGCCTTTGGAATTGTTGTCTCTGTTATGTGATGTTCATGTTGTATTGAGTTATGTTGGAGCCATGTGTAGTAATTTGTGTTAGCCATCTATCTTCTTGACTACTTGATGTAGTGGGACCTTATTTTTATCTCCTAGCATGGGGGGTGGACCTTAGGGTTCCACATGGTTGGGTAGATTGTGGTTTTTCCTCCATTGGGTTTCCCTTGCTGTTGTTCGTGTGCATGGAGGATGTATCTTATTTAGCATATTTTGGATCTTGTACTAGTTCGAAGAGGTAGTTACTTATGATATGTATTGTATATGTATATCATTGTATCATGTAATGTAATCTTGATGGATTATTCCCGTTGTATTTAGGGAAGTAGTGATGTAAGCTTGTAACAATGTAATGATGTACACCCTTGTAACATAAAATGTATATGTACTTATTGGTTCCTTATATTTGATCCTTGATAGTTATTTATCTAATGTTATGTATAGAATGTATGTTGCTTATCCATTTAATTCAATGGATTTAAGATGAACTCTTGTAGTTAGTTAATCCATGATGTATGTATAGGTCTTGTTAAGTATGTTTGTTCGTAATGTAGTCATTGAACCTTGGAGGACATAGTTTAGCTTATATGTTATGATTTAAATTTCATGTTATTGCACTTAAAAAAAAAATTGTGTCATTATTAATGTTAGTTGTGTCATCCTCTGGGGTTGTTTGGCAGGGTGTTGCATGTTTAGTATGCTAGGTTTAAAATTTTATGTTTTTTTTCCAGTAATGAAGGTTCAATTTTTTTGTTTGATGGTTTTTTTTGTTTTCCACTAACTAGGGTTTCAATTTTTTTTGTAAATTTAGATAGAAATGAAAAAATTCAACAAAACCACAAAGAATGCAAAAAAAATAAAATTAATCACTAATTAGCAAAAAAATAGAAAAAAATGCAAAAAATACATACTTGGAACTCGCTGGAGGTTGTTGGAGGTCACTGCTCAACTAGTAGTGTTGTGAAAATGAGGCAGGATTCGGGTTATAAAGTCCTCAATGAAAGAGATATCCATTTATTATATAATAAATTTATTGTATATAAA